>VOMN01025950.1:0-27471 GCA_014899125.1 Orchestia grillus
CCGTCCGCCTCCGTCTCCAGTTCTCTACTGCCTCACTGAGGGCCTCCACCTCAGGACAATAGCTTAATGTGACCTATTGCTACAACTAGGTCTGTTACCACAACTAGGTCTGTTGCTACAACTAGGTCTGTTACCACAACTAGGTCTAGTACCACAACTAGGTCTGTTACCACAACTAGGTCTGTTGCTACAACCAGGCTTGTTGCTACAACTAGATTCGTTACTACAACCAAGTCTGTTACAGCAAGGAAACAAGACCTGTTACGGCAAGGAAATAAGACCTGTTACAACAGGGAAACAAGACCTGTTATAGCAGGGAAACAAGACCTGTTACTGCAGGAAACAAGACCTGTTATAGCAGAGCAACAAGACCTGTTACCACAGGGAAACAAGATCTATTACAACAGGAAAACAAGACCTGTTACTGCAGGGAAACAAGACCTGTTACTGCAAGCCAACAAGACCTGTTACTGCAAGCCGACAAGACCTGTTACTGCAGGGAGAATTGTCTGAGTAAGGCAGGTTAGCTGTGAATGGGTTAATTCTAAAAACAATTCAATGATAATGCATTCATCACACATTTTCTAATAGCTTCATGAATTCAGCTAAAAATGGAAAAACGTCTCTTAGTATCCAACTTGAATCGGTCATGCGAGGGCTGCACAAATACATATATGTACGTGTATAATCCCAGGTAAATATTTCGAAAAACAATTGCTTAGTGCTAAAATTATTGCAGTTTGAGTATAATATTCTGAAGATTTACAGCTCATTATGTAGTAACGGAAAGGAAGTAAATCTTTTTAGGAGAACAGAAACAGGAAAACGAAGGTAACATTTAACGAATTACGTGCTTGTGACAGAAATGAAGATCCATTTTCGTGAAATGGGAATTGTGAATGTCATTGCTATCGGAATCGACGAATTATTTCACGCTAAAGAAAAAATAATTCATATGACAGATGGAGCGAGCAACTTCATTTGAGAATAATTTCAAGGCAATTTATACGTTTGCTACGGGCAGGCTTGTATGCTCCTAATGTAGAACGATAGACGTACATGTGTACACACAAAACTCCCTCCGGCAATCACTTCATTAATTTTAGTCAAGTCAAGCGGCGGAAGCGTGCTCAAGGCTTGGAACGCAACATGGATTCTTTAAAAGTCATTTGTCCGCTTCCGAGCTGCAGAAATATAGCTTAATTCACTAGCAAGAAATGCGCTCGCGCTGTTTTTCTCACAGGCGTTCAGTAAATTAGAACTGTACTGATCTCAAGACAGGCCTTTGTTTATTTTGTATGCGGCTTGCGATGTTTCTTTATTTCTAGAAATACCGTGGGAGTGTAAAATCCAATTATGGATACAAAAAGAAATTCATCTATCTATTTATTTATTTATCTATCCATCCATCCATATACCTATCTATCTATCTATCTGTCTATCTATCTATTTATCTATCTATCCATCTATCTATCTATCTATCTATCTATTTATCTATCTATATACATATACATCTACATACCAATCTCCTACCTATCTCACACCAATCTGTCTATTTATCTACCTATCAACCTATTTCTCCAACTGTCTATCTATCTGTCTAAATCAGGAATACCCTTAGCGTATATACTCATTTCATGTCCGCTAATCGAGGAATTAAACGCCGGAAAATTCCGGGGTCCAGATTCTCAGGTCCGTATTCGCGATCAGCGAGACTGTGTCGGAGAAGGCAATCCGCAATGTGTACTAGTGCTGTAATGAGAGCCCTCTATGTTCGTAAATGAATCCGTCGTACCTTTCCGAATTACGTAGAAGAAAATTCAATTCATCTATTCTATTAATCGGATTTTTCTTCAATTTTTCTTCAATAACTAGGAGAAATAATTACTTGACGTATCTGTTATGCTTTTTCACTGTTTTCTTTACTCAGGTGTCAAGAATAAAACATCGATTTATAGAAAACACTTAAAAAATCTACTTTGGTACCTAAAATACCAGTCTCTAACATTCTAAGGAGCAGTAAAAAACCCATGTTGCAAGCACACAAATAACGCACTCGTACATATTTAGCGGGATCTTTTGTTAAGATGAATATGCTGTAATTGCTATTTGCATGAATGCTTGTTTTTTTGGCCGCGATCCGTATGCTACACTCCCTTCATCGGAACTCGAGACATCTCACATAACTGTTTCTCGGAGTATTTTCGGCACGGTCCCATAATACTGAATGTAATAAGTTATGATAATAATTATGATATTAAATATAATTCTTTAAAAACAGGTAATAAAATTAGCGACTAATTACATAAAAAAAATTAAATACAACTGTACTCTATTCTGTCACGCCCAGCAATTCGAAGACGACGAACGGACTCTAAGGATTGGTCTTCAACTCTAAATTTTCAGTGTCTCTTTCGCTCAAAAACTAGGCACCGAAAAAACTTGAAACCATTATTCCTGAGTTCCTTGCTGAAAAATGAGAAATAACGTTGCATTTTTGCGTTCTCGTGTCTTTAAACCTTTCGTGACAGACTTGATAGAGTGGGTATGTGAGAGCTATTAAGTCGGATAGATTGAATGATGATTGCTGAATGCCACCAAGAGTTTTTACGTAAATAGCAGTGACTGAACCAGCGTCGGGAATGAGGTGAAGGATTGGTTCCTGGTAAAGGTGTGAATTTCAGGTAGAGTTGTGATATTGAGCTTGTTTTATGAGAGCTTGTTGAAGTTTTGCTAAGCGAATGATAAAGGTAGGAGTACCAAATGTTAAAGTTATGAATAGCAAATGCTCAAGTTATGCGAAGTGAATGTTGCAGAATTGCTAAAGATTCTTGAAAAAATCTTGAAAAAGAATCTTTAAATCCTGAACTTAATTGCTTGAGATTTGTCAACTTCAAATCACGTGTTCTGGTACAAATGGGTAGACTAAAATTGACGATAAATTGTTAAATTAATATGAGTTAATGGAATGCAATGTTTGACTCAATAAAGTAAAGGATGCCAAAGCGTGATTCAATACCCACGTCCATGCTGCCTGCCGTGTTCTGGCGTTCTGAGTGAAAAGCTTAATGTCCTTCTCATTGAAATTGGAATTTTTTGAATCGCGCTTCTGCATATGTAGAAAAATAGTACATCGCAGTTACTTGCCATCAATTTATCCTCAGATTTTGTCTTCGCGTTTCTATCTGAAAACAATATTTTTTCGGACAAATATTCTCTTTGCAGTTTCTAGTCTTGAAATAAAATTTCGAACCAGTCAAATACCGTAAGCCCCATGGAAGCATTTCATAAAAATAATCGTTTTTGTGCTGCTTCAGACCCCTTCATTTCATTATCACAATGCAGTTTTTTTCAGCTTTGAATAACACTCGTTTACATAAGATTCCATAAATAGCAACTGCTTTTTTTCCTTGTGACAATTTCACAAGCTATTTTTAGGCCTAGAACAGCCCTGAATGATGAAAGAGAATAGTAAATTTTAATAACATTTATATTGGACCGGTATGGGACTTAAAAACGCCAACGAAGCTAATTGTCACGATCTGAGGAAGCTTTACCTAAGCCGCCTGTGGGTCCTCAGCACTCAGGGATAACAAAATGCTGTCACATGAACATCGGAAAGTCTTATATGATGAAGTTCATCCATTAATGATTTTTTTCAGATTTCTGAAGATTAGGGAACTTTTCCAGGCGATAATGCTTGCATCCACTATACTCACGTCGTTCGAAACTGAGCATTAAGGATCATTTAATCACGTAAGATGACCCCTAAACACTCCATATTTAAACCATATCAAAAATTTACGGGACCAGCTCAAGAGGGAACTTCGTCCCTCATCACTTCTCTCACGAGCTCAGCAGAATTTCTGAGGGTTCAGAAACTGAGAAAAAATTAAAGTGGGGTCACTGCAACATTGTATCCTCGATGTGACGTAGGATATCAGCTGTAATTCATTCGAAAACTGGGTCCCGCGAATCATCCAATTGTGCTATGATTTTATTACTCACTGTACAGTAGGATGTACTAATGCATAAAAAAGTTTTACAGGTAATAACAGGTGTTGAGTGTTGATTGAAGGCTGCAAATGCAACCTATGAAATATATAAGTTTACTAAACATTTTCAAGTGCCTGCAAAGTGCTAAAATTTTTAGTCAACGCCGGTTCCTGGCGGAACCCAATAGCACTGGTGTTCAGCAATAAATTTCTGAATCCTGCATTTTCCTCTCTATGTATACGATCGACTTTCAAGTGTTGGAAGACAATCAACTACGGCAACTTAAAAATGACTCAATAACATTTTTTCGAATATTATCATATGCAGTTGAAGCTGACACTGATGTCGAACTCTAGCAATTCGAAGTTAATGAACAAATATGTAAGTCGCGTGTTAGGAGCCGCGTTGGAAAAGAGCAAGGAGCTGCAGGCGCCGATCTCGTTTAGAGCTGAGCGAGAATCCTGGCTCTTACGCTTCTAATTTTGAGGCGATCTCTGTTACAGAAGCCATCTAACACTCGGGAATTTAGGCAGAGTAAAGTTGCAACAAGCGATGCGTGAACTTGCCGAGTTTCCATTAGTCTGAAATTAATTCCAGTCATGTTTGGTCAGCCGAATGCCTGGAATGGCGTAGAAACAATTGCTATATTCTACTGCTAGCTTGTACAGGATAAATCGAGGAAGTTCCCTTTAATTTGCCATGCCGTTAATATGCGAGCTTAAGATGTTATTTGCAAACGTATAATAAATAAGTCGCAGCCAACTTCAGACACCGACAACAAGATTTCATGGACGGCTGGTGCAGAGGAAAACAGTCACACTGGAGATAATCCCTAAGAACCAGAATTGGACTTCCTGCAAGACCGAATCCTGAGGGAGGAGGTTGGCATCTCGCCCATGAGAGTACAGATGTCCAAAATGTTCCCGCTCGTGTTGAACAAGTCAGCAAACAAACAGTGTTCTCTGGAGCAGCTTTTGGCGAACATTGTCACGATGACGTCGGAGACATGCTCCAAGTTTGACGCCGGTATGTGACAGCCGTGTGGTGGCCAGCTCACGCCGTCGCAGCAACTTGAGATGGAAGAACAACGATGCAGGCACGCGACCAAATCTGCGTCTGGTAACTTCCTCTTGAATTATTTAGTGATAGCATTCGGAGCGGCATCTGCCTTGAAAGGCCTTCTGAGAGCAGAGGTAGCAGCCATCGAAGCTTTTGTAGACGACCGCTGTTTTGAATAGAAAGGCTCTGATGAATTTCAAATATTTTCAGCTGTGCCCAAATATGATAACAATGACGTTTATGATAAAAAGGTTAATACTCGAGGCCATTAGCCTCCCTGAAATTTTTATAAAATATTAAAATCCTTCCAAGTAAAACGGTATTATACTAAAAATTTTGCAAATTGCTCTCTACATTAATTATAATATTCGTTTAAGTCTCCAAAATTTAAAATTAGCATCCATTCTAAACGTAGAAAAAGATGAAATAATAAAACATCCTGGCCTCTTTCCTCCCTATTTTGAGAGAGCTATTGCTACCTCAAGCAAAGAGCTGTTTCTACTTGAAGTAGCGGGTCCATTCAAAAATAGATAAGTTCCAGGCTGCTCGACCCAGAATATCGTGACGGCATTAGAACATCAGGCCTCACTGCAGTTTACAATGATTCCCTATCAGCGCAGAAGCTTTTGCGTCTGTGCAGAGTTCTGCACCCCTGCACAAGTATCTTCGACGTCAGCATACGTGCAGACATATGTGACGGAACTGTGCAGACATATATGCGACGGAACTCTGCAGACATATATGCGACAGAACTTTGAATACAAATACGAGACAGAACTGTGAATACAAATATGCGACAGAACTGTAAATACAAATATGCGACGGAACTGTAGCTACAGTACTCTTACATCGGTAGCGCTGTAGTTGTACGGTTACGATATCGTAGTCATAAGTGCATGATTAAAAGGAATTGGTTGTGAGTTTAGTGTGAAGAATAAACAGTTATTAAATTGTAATCAGGACTGGGAGTCGCTATGGAAAGGTCAAGGCCGAGGGTAGGCCTCATCTGCTACTCTAAGGGGTAGAAGTTTGTTTGGACAAAATCTCCAGAGTTCAATTATTTTAATACGGCAGTTAGGAACTAGCCAGACCATGTTTAAAGTAAGAAATAATGATGTGAAAGCCTACGTAGAGGAGTCACTCTGTTCTTCCAGGATATTGAAAATTTTGGCTCTTGTTTTCTGAGCTTACAGTTGATTAGACAGCCACTGCCACCCAGAATTTCTCTGCTTTATATCTATTGACTGAACAGTAGCTCAAAATCTAAAAGAAATTATCAACAAATCTCTCGTGGGTCTCAACACATGGGAGTATGTATATATGATAGTATGTCTATTTCCCTGATTCAAACCACGTAGTTCATACCCGTACGAACTCCAGTTTCCACACTGCATAAATCACTTCCAGGTATTGAATTTCAACCTTCATTCGAACGCATCACGAGCAGCTATAAACGAACAATTTTTTTCCCGAAGCGTTGCATTGGCTCAAACTTGCATCGAATTGACTCCTTCAAAATACCACTGATAAATCATCAAATATTATAATACTTAGAGGTAGCTTGGATACTGGGCTACGCCTCTATGAAAATGAAAAGTAACAGCTCATCATGTGCAGGAAATAAGAAGCCATTGAACATTTAGGTACATTAGATAGTACGCCATAATTTTCGGTGGAGTGAGGGAAGAATTTTATAGGCCGAACGCAATGCAGAATTTGCGGAGCAGCACGGCAGGCGTACGGGAGTCACTTAGTCGTACGTCCTGCGCTGCCAGTCTGTCAATCACGGCCGTCCTCCTGAGAGCAGGGCTGGCCGCTTTCATTTAGCAAAGGCCACAAAATGCTTACTACGTTTTTAATCAGCCCCTGACGAGCTGAATTGAGATTTGACAGCTCCTAATTGGCGCTTATGCGCTTGTGGAACCTCCGTCGATAGCTATAATTCTGCTCATTGCGTATGAATCGTCCCTTTAGCATGATGAGTATAGCAGATATATGATTTATTAATATCACGAAGCTCTAGGGCATTGGGGCTCAGTACGTTCTGGTGCATGTTATTCAATACGATTGGCACACTGTGATGCATTAAGTGCGAGCCCAAAACAGTGGGCAGGTCAGCTAGGAAGGAGGGATGTTATGGCCGTTGGGGATACCTTTCCATGACCTAAGCTACGTTCTTCTTCGAACCAGTGCCCAAAGTGCTCTAATTTCAAATTCACTGGTGTCTGTAGGTTTTAATTTTTTACTATTTTAAATCGAGGTGGTCTGGTTACATCTTCGAAAAATTATTACGTATGATAGGAAACTTTCCTTGTTAAATTGAAGCGGTATTTTCACAGTAAACATAACTTTCGGAACACGATAGGTTTTGAGTAATCAGGCATCCAAGTAACTAACTTCCGTCACTGGTGCGTATTGACAGTTAATCTCCCCTGTATTAACATTCAAGAAATAGGTTACAAAGATTATAGTCTCATTAATCAGAACTACAAATTATACAAATTACAAACGTAATCTATGTTCATGAAAAAGTACGCTCTCTTCGTTGAACTAATTGAGAATGTTTTTGATATCGGGCATTTTGTGAACAAATCCTTTTAAGATTTGTTTGGTCGAACTACGGATTGATTAAAGGCCGTTCTCCAGAATATATTTTCTGGGCCACTTGAAAATAATTTATCAAAAAATCAGCAGTTTCGAAACGCCGGCACTTCGGGCGATAACAAGAAAATTCCTAAAAACTCCCGAATCATATCGACTTCTGTTCAATTATGAGCCTCTTGAAAAAGACAGCTTTTGCTCCAGATGCGTTGCTGCAAATTGAGCTTGATTCAAACCCTGCAGCACACATTACTTTGATAAGCACAAGCCTTCAAGCCTTGCAGTGTCCAGCTAACGCACGTCAGCTCGTCAATCGATGTCGGTGGGATGAGGCGTAGCAATTGAAACGTTACTCATCACACCACGTAAATCATCACCTCTACCAGCACGGCTTCTGGTGAAGAAACATACTTACAATTCTTTGATGGTTTTTGTGAGGTCTTTAACACACTTTCTATTCATTGAATAATTGGTGAAATATTAACGACTCCTCGATGGATCGTCTTCGATACTGGAATGACATAGAGGATGAAGCAGAAAAAGTAGAATGTTTCATTAGTTCTACATGATCATTAAGTGAATCTAAAATCATCTATGGCTCAGTATTGCTCGTGAGAGTAATTTTTACGTGCTCTGTGTTGTAAAATTAATTATATAATTTAGCAAACTAGATTTTACTGTATACGTATTATAAAAATTAAAAAAATTTGCAATTATTTTGTATAATTTAGGATCTAAACAGACACCTATAAAAACATCCTTTCATGGCTTCGAAAATGCTCGTCTTTCCTGTCCCACCCTTTACAACAAAATAAGAAACAGTCTTTGGAATGAAAGCTCACTGATGGACGGTAATCTAGCAGCTCAAAAAACTCCGATTTCTAGCGGTATTCCAGCTGCCGTTCAATCAAGTTTCGACGAACCGACTGTTGATTCCCGGAGAGACTGCGACAAAATTGATAGCTCAGTATGAACAATGGAGCTCGTCAGCTATTCTGTAAGATATTTAAGTAGTTCTAACTGATGATATTAGCGGGACCAGCTCGCTGCCGGCGACGCAGCGCTGGAACTCATTAGGACCATTAGATGGGGCCGGGGTGCAGGGCAACGTAATATGTCACCCTCTCATCTAAAAAAAACACCCAACTTGACAGAGGAGGAGAAAGCTGCGAAATCGAGATGGGGCAATCGGCGCAAAGAAACGGGTGCAAGTGATCGAATCGTATCAAAGGATTTCAACGCTTTGTGTTAAAAAGAAAACTTTATTAAAAAAGTCGGAACTTTGTAATTCGAAAAGTGTAAGTTTTTGTCATGTTCTTTTAGAGGTTAAGCAAATCCTGTTAATTGAGTTAGATGTTAACTCTTCCTAGTGCTTTATGATCCAATATCGATCCCGAACGAGTTATCAATCTCATCGCGCAAGTCTCGTCGAATTAGTTTTCTAGATGAATCTTTCAAGCTTTGTGTTCGCGTTCGTCGTTTCTGAATATTGTCCTATTTAGTATGTGTGTTTTTTTCCTTATATATTGTCCTAGTTTTCCCGCAGGTAAGCTATTAGAATGCTTCTGAGCCTGTTCGATGAGTTAACCAAACAGCATGCAACCCTGATCCCTTGTCGAGGAATACTTTACTACCAAAACTATCGCACGATTGAGTTATTTTAAACCATTTCAATAGTGTTCACATCAAGCTCTGGAATAATCAGTACTTTTTCTCATCAAAATACACGCTCTCCTATGAAATGAAATAGAATAATATTATGAGCGAAGAATATTACACATTAAAAAACGGGTGCACAAAGCAATAGACGAAAATCAGTATTTGAGTTTCGGGTCTCGTTTCAAATACAAGCTCTGATTGAAGGATTGAGCTTGACGAGACGTGGGTAAGCAAGACATTTTGTAATATGTTTAATTTCCGTCAATAGCATGCCAATGTGAACTTATTCTCGCAAACATGACTTTTTATATAACTCGGAGTTCCATTAAAAAACTAGGACATTCCGTCACGGCAAGGTTCTTCCTGACATTTCTCGAGATTAATATCCTTTGGTTTATATTTCGTTCTTTAACGCGGTTGTTTCCTAATATTTTGATTCAAAATTATTTGAGAGCGCAAACCTAATAAAATAGATAAAAAAAACGTCAATGAAGAATCGGAGAGACAAATTGCTTCAAACTTCAAACAATGTCTGCGTTTGGCCTGATTTCGGCGCATCACTTACACGGACCTTAAACCTTTCCTGTTTGTGTCTTTTGCTTTGCTAAAATGACTGTGTTTCAACTTTTCGTAAAATATACTCGAAGAACCCTTCTGTTCTAAACTCAGTGTATCGAAATAGAAACGCTAACAGCAGTGCTCGTGAAGAACAAAAGAATAAAACTGAGTTCCTGTGCACTTCTATCACTTCCAAGCTGAATGAATGACACATTTCCCTCCAGTTGCTAGGTTCTTAAGTATTCAAGTCGTTGGATGAGAATAATTCTAATCTCAAATCAAATTTACTCGTCAAATAAAATTCTTAAAATTCTTTTTCAAACTTATTTTGAGCAGGAAACAAACCCATGAATTTATTCACTGATACAAAAACTCATTTTAAAAGCGCAGCGTAACATTCGGTGCTCCTCGCGCTTGCATCGCTTTCGAAACCAGCGACGGTCTCTTACAACGTCACTCAGGACCCTCTAAATCAAAGCACTACTGTGTTTCTTCTTGTGTTACTGACACCACTGGAGTGACTGCTCTATGGCGGGCCCTCGGGGAGTATCTGTCATTATAGTCTAATTGATCCATTAGAGCTCCTTCGCTGCTGCTGCGCATGCGCGCCGCACCCAGCGCTGCCTATACAAAGATCACGAAGAGATGAGAGAAATGAAAGCTTGTTTCCCTGCCTTTTAAGACGAAAGTAAATGTAAGGGCATAAAACTACCTAGTAATAAATTAAACACGTTTATATTTATGTTTTCGACTGAAAAAATTATGGTTCTTCGTAAGAATTTATTTCTACAGGATGACTTTTTAAATTTATTATTTATGTATGAACACTGGACTGAAATTCACCCGACGAAAAACATCGACTGCTCACTATTGTTCGTTTTCTAGAAAGATCTTCGAAAATGTTCGAATAAACCTAGCAAACGACTCAAAAATGTGGTTAGAGTAAAAAATAAGCCGCCCTACCATCATGCCTTCATTTAGTCATTTAGTGAGATATACCTTCCAGTGTGCAGCTCATCTCTGAGGCTGAGATGAACCGTATCCTTTTGAAGATCCAAAGAAACCAAAAATAATACTCATTTATCGGAGAAATAACATGGAGCATCGATAATTAGGTTTAGGGATTTTTTTAATGTAAGAACTATGAAATGTAACCGTGAATATTAATTGGTTTACTTACAGAGCAATTCATCGCCAAGTCCACGAGTCCAGATGAATAAATTGAAATGTATCAATGAATTGAATGTTGATTACACGTAGCAGTAAAGTTTTACACCAATAATGTGAAACGAAAAATATTTTTTATTCAGTAATATCATTGTTTTGAAAGATTTTTCGAACTTCAGTTTTACTTACAGTCGTGTAACTTGAAGAAAATGAGATCCTTCGACAATTATTAAACCCACAACCAATTGACTAATAATAAAAATCTAATGACACATCTACGGCACCTTTCCAGAACACAGTCAAACTTTTCCTGACCAAACGATGTTGCTTACTTTTTCTGGCACACGCTTTTAATATGTACGTATCTGGTGACTGAATAACAACACCATTTCTATATTGCATGTCAATTGAGGCGCTTGAGGCCCAAAATGACTTCAGGAATATTTTCAACGAAGCCCTTTTCGACTCCCATGTCTGCATGACAGGAAGCGGCGCAATTCTCGATGCGGCTACGCCAAATTTTGAAGGCAATTAAAATTTGCGGTGGGATGTCACAGGCCGCAGCGGTCGTGTACGCTACGACGCCATGCGCTCGGGCCGCGCTCGACAAGCGCTAGCAGTTTCGTCCTCCGACTTCATGATTGGACACGCAACTCTTCCGCAGAAAATCCGTCGCCCGAATTTCCATATCTGTTCACCCCGAGTGCTGAATTTGAGTTCAATTTCAGCAGTAACCGCGTACGAGGTGTTGAATCTTGTATTTTCCGATTGGAAGCTATTTTTGCTCCTCATTGTTGTGAAGAGAAACTAATTTTCCGAAAACTTAGATTGGAGCACGGAAAAATAATCTGCAGGAATTATACCTGCCCGCCCAGCTCGAGGAGAAAATAGGACTAACAGTTGGCACTCGCCGTGACAAGCTTTGGCGGCTACAAATATTGCAGCTCCGGCCAATAAGTCAATCTGACGGCGGGAGCCTCGGTGTACCCCAGGGAAAAAATCGCCCCTGAAAACATGCTAATATGCAGTGCCTGACCGAGCGCGGCCCCTGCACAGACGGAATACAAATCGATTAATTCCGCGCTTATTGAGACAACGAAACCCTTGCAGAATTTTAGAGTAACAGACATGGAAAGGACGGAGAGCCAACTGACGCTAATATTCATCCACGCATTTGCAAACATACAGAATTGCAGCGTAAAGTTAAGGTAATGAGAAATTTTCCACACGCTCTTTATCGATCTGAAAAATATTTGTATGGTAACACACTGGGCTCACAATTCATTCCAGCTGAAAGATCTCATGTCATTTTACATTTTGAAAGCCGTAAATATTTTGGAATTAACGTGTAACTCATTTTCGAATAGATTTTACAAACGAATGCATATAACCTCCAAGCATAAGTATAGCAGCGTCGAAGTTTTGATATCATGCATTTGACTACCATTACTAAGTGCTCCTAGTACTTTCCACGAGTGAAATGACAGAAAATCTTTCTAATCTCCATTTCACATGATGAAATACCCCTCCCTTAATAATTAGCTGCTTGAAAACCTCGTTCAACCCAAATTTCACTTCGATTTTAAATTTTAGTCATTCCGGAAAAATGAAAGAAAGCAGTTTCACAGTTTTCAAAATCAAGCCCTGAAAATTATTTTTTCTAGGGTCACTTCCTTCGCCAGCTGGCCCTCTTGGGGTGCCCCCGCACCCCCTTCCCCCCCCTTCCCTCCAGGGACTGGCCCGCAGTGCCAAGCAAAATAAAAGACCCTCACCTTAAGTTCTAAGACACAACAACCCTCCGTTCAGCCCCCAAACACAAGCAACACAAACAAAGGCGACTCGAAAATATTCTTCATCTACTAAAAATTGTTCCCGAACTTTCTTACTAGGTCTGCTTCAAGTATTAGATTTATCACGCAATTTCGTAATAGTCAATGCATTCAGTATATCAATAAGAACTTTATTGGATAAAAATATAGATGATATGGAAAACACGAGTCAAACAGAATTTTCTATTATAATTTCAATCAGAGGTCTCAAAAATAAAATTTCCTAATGCGTTGATAAATTCAATAATGTTAAATTATAATTTCATTTGGTTATGAACTGAAGTTCAGAAGCTTTATCTTCCTTCCGGAGACCAACGAAAAAAAGAAACAAACAATATGCTCTTCAACAAGACTCCTTCTTCACGAAATTTACAGTCTCTGTTTGATGAAAGCCCATTTTTTTCAGATGATGAGAAACTTTGAACGACAGACGATGCTTCTGCCTTTCATGACAAAATCACTGTCAGTCCTTCCCTGTGTAATATTATTTCAATTATTTTATTAACATCACCTCTCGAAAAATGTTAATGGAAAGTACTTCCCTAGTGCTGTGTGAGAAATTTTCTCACAATGTTTTTTCGAGAAAATTCAAGGATTGTTTGTAGCTGCTATTAGAAAAGTAAAAGAACAAACTACAAGTGACGATATTTATTATTTGCATCGTAACGCAAAACCGTAGTTAAGATACGCGTGTAATTGGAATACAGATCTATATATGGAATATATAAGGTAGTTTTGACACCGTATTAAGCGTATAATACTTTTAAAAAGGATTTGTACCCAACACTTTGTGACAGACCACTGTTTGGGGTTGAACCCATTCGTGAGTTGTACTTGATTGGACTAAGTACAAAGTCTGTAGAATTCTGTGGCTCAAAATCTGTTGCATTAGATCAAGAACTTAGATGATCATTTCCCTAAAATACATCGATATTTATTTTTAAACTTTTCCCTATTCCGTAGTAGTACCTTCTTTGGCCACACGACTGAACTAAAGGCAAAACCTAAGGTGTTGGAACAACAGCTACGTTATCACGATAGACGCACATGGCTTGCAGTAAGTGCAGGAGTCATTCGCTAATCCCACATAAATTCCCAATCACAATTTGGGCTGCACGGCGGAAAGTCCTATAATATATATGTGCATGTATCTGACTGGTTCATCTGCGAACACATGGCTCCATTACCGATCAGATTATGATGCAGCTGATCAGGGAGAGGGAAGACAGTCGCATGTGCAAACCACGCTCCTGAGCAAATCAACAAATTCTATTCTCCAGTTAAGGGAAATTTTGTCTGTTGTGCATCAATTGTGAATGGTCTCTTTAATATTATTAGTGTGTTCTCTATGAAAGTCCATATATATATGTATACATTCCATGTGTATGGGAAGCAGTATGAGCTGTTTCATACCAAGAAAATTACCTAGCTCCAGATTTTAAGAACACATGAGTTAGAGTTAACACTAAACTTGTGTGCAAAAGTAGGTTTTTCTAGCTTATCTCAAAATAGTACATTATTAACTTAGAATAACTCAGTTTGACACTAGAATGATAGATGGTTCAAAATAATAAGTTTCCTTTCAAATCGATATAACTAGCTTCGATAAAGTTTTCGCTAAATGGTTTAGAACATTTGATTCCCATCCCTATTCATTTATTCAGCACGAAAACGTCAGTTACTTAACAATACAAAAAAAAATAATTCCACTTTGTTCATTGACCCTATCTGTTCTCCAAAAGTGTCAAAAAGAAGAAAGTATTCGTCGACTGTCAGATCAAGATCCACTCAGATTTATGCCTGTCAGAGCGAGGGCGAGTTGCCGCGTAATTGGCATCATTGGTGTCTGGCTCGAGTCTGGTGCGCGTGTGTGGTACGCTTGTATTGATTCGCTAATTATGTCTCGTGAAGGCATTGAATGTGATCTGTTGCGCGAACGACGTTTGAGACGCCAACGCGTCGACCGCCTTGTACCCGTTCAGCTTCTCTCCCCACCTCGTCGATGTCAACTATCCGGCGACGATATCTTCGCTTGGGTAGTCAAATTTATACAAAATTATCATATCTCCGATGTAAGAGTTAGACTGTGTTTTCTGCATTAGATATGAATTGACTTTTTCCCTCCAGCGATCTTGTTCTCCTGGGTTCTTGTTCTCCAGCGTTCTTGTTCTCCAGAGTTTTTGCTCCTTAGCGTTCTTGTTCTCCGCGTTTTTTCTCAGGCATTCTTGCTCTTTTACGTTTTCATTTTTCTGTGTTGAACCATGTTTTAAAATAACGTGGAATATATGGTGGATAAACATCTTCCTCCTACACTTCAAACAATATTTTTAAAAATCCATTACGTAGATGGTTTTCAGCCTCAGCTATATATATTCTATATGAAAGTGAATTATAGAGAAAAAAGTTATTGAAAACAAATGCTTTATAAACCCTGAAGTTTTACTTACGTATGTATTTAACAAAGTTTTACTAAATTAGTATGTATTTACGTATTACCCCTAAGTAATACGTAAATACATACTACTGAAATAATTTTCTATAATATGTTGGATTCACTAAACATGTTGCAATCATCAAATACATAGCGATCCCGCGGATAAAAACTATAAAAATATATTGATACAAAAAACTCTGAAAGATTTTAATTTCCAAATTTTTGTGAACAATTTTTGTACCATAGTACGTAAAGGTTGAATTCAGTTTCGCGGTAATTTTTTCATTTAAGATTCGTCACATAAAATCGAATTCTATCAAAAGAATAGGGATAGATTCAAGTGCTGGTCTCGATAAATTTGATCATGATATGTGCACCTCTATTTCATTCAGATCAATTCCTGAAAAAGACGTAGAACCAAAAAACTGTCGAAAATATTTTTATTCAGCCACAAAAATAAAAAATAAAAATAAAAATTAAAGAGGCCAAAAGCAAAATTCAACAATTGAAGTTTCGATGCAGTACTTTTTTCTTCTTGGTATTTCCGAAGTGTATTTTAAAACTTTCAAACTTGATACAAAATTTCCATTAAACTTGACCGAGACACAATCCACGACTACGAAAAAATCTCCATTCTCTGAACGATCATAGAAACATTATTTTTCAATTGTACTTATCCTAGTTTTTCATTAACTAGTGTTAGTTAGAATTAGGGAATAATCTAGAAATAAGCACGAATTGATCTAATTCAAGTACATTAACACATTTAACTGATTTCCTTGTAAAATATGATATATGACATTTCAGGGGTAAAAAAATTTGCGCTTCCCAAAGAATCAGTTTCTACGATGAGAATATCAAAATTCTTGCGTCAGGTCACATATGCATCCGTACTCATTATTTTCTTACTTTTTTAGTAGATTTTCTCATCCATTATTATTCTACAAAAGAAATGATTGTCTCTTTTCAGCGTTTAATCTTGGCAACAATAAGCAGGTCAGTTTCCCTCACAAATATTTGATTGTCACCTCTCGCTTCAAAATAAGTTGACAGAAGGTTTTCAAGGTTATAAACAAAAGAGCCGTAATCGTCCGGTTATCCGGCAGGCGATTACAACCTGAATTCACAGGCTAATCAGCTGGCAACTGGAAAAGCAATTTAAATCCCCTAGATTTCAGCCTTGGCTCGGAACGAAAACGAGTCGAAACATATTACATTTTATCCATTAACCTCAAAGATTTAGTCGAACTAAGAAATTTGCATCCTGCATTGATAATAAAAAATCTGTAACAATTAAGCATACTGTCAGTAACTGCAATAACTTCTTTAAAACGAAACAACCTTCAACTGGAAGATATGGGTTGAACCACACAATACAACCGCAGGAGTCGTAGTAAATCCCGTTTGGAGGCGTCAATACGCCTTGCCCGCATGCGCGTTGTGACGCGTGTGGCCGGCTGATCACATCGGGTCCCTCGTCATGATCTTTATCTAAAGCAGACGCCCCACGAGGCCTCGATTGGCTCATTGTGAGGGGCGAGCCTTTATGTGATCAGCGACGCCAAACAATGGATACTCATACTTGACCTCATCATTACTGTATTGGCTGAACCCGAGCATGAGCCAGTAAACACTCAAGTTTTCTTATTAGTCCTTGATTAAGAAACATGCGCGAGGAGGATATGTCATCAATGCACAACTTTTCTGTTTGCTATTTTGTCTTTGGGATTCTGTGCGATATATCGGGAGAATACTTATCCTCTCTTGTAACCCGGTGTGGTTAGGAATTAATAGTACATAGGAAGCTGTCTTCCAATAGTCTTTAAGTAGGTGAAAAAAAATCTGATAAACTCAACATCATCGAAGTCAATAAAGCCACAAAAATGAGTCACTTTGCTAGGAAAACGTGAAGGATTTTGGAGGTTCCTGTAAAATCAATAATCAAAATCAAAAACCCAAAGCTTGAGACAGAAGCTTTCTTCTCTCGTCGAAATTATGCGAGTAGAGCTTGAATTCTGACCAACAACAATATTTTTTCAGGATGTAAATCAGTTCAAATTGTTTTTAGAGACCAGAGACGTTTTATTCTTGCCGAAAGCAGACTAGAAACAAGAGCTATGCTTCGTCCAATCATACCCTGAGTTGGATTGTTGAACGTCAGATACGAAGAGCAGCATTAGTAATAGTACAAGAATACAATTAGGAAAAGACGCTATTACCTTTCAGTAATATTTTGAAAATGTGAATATAAAAATCTTTTAATAAGAACTGAGCTTTTTCGAGGGACAGGCGAAAGAAAGTTCCTCGTTAGCCTTCGTCGATCACAGCCTTCAACTTCAGACCTCAGCACTTGCCGACAGCCTCAATTTTTTACACGCATCTACATAAAAAAATCCATTGTGTCATCCCATGAGTCATGAAGCTGGGCTACTGGCTGCACGTTTAAAAAATATATATACGTGTATGAAAATATAAAACACATGCTCAAAAAACATTTTTTATTATATAACAAGTGGATACAAAATGACGGGACAAATGATGTTAATTTCTCAAGATGCCCTCTTACTTACGTAACCCTAAGATGAAATAATATAATTTTCAACATCACTGATAGGGACTGCCTATCTGACAGTCTCGCTATTGGTTTAGCAATACAAACCCAGGAATTTTTTCCTATCTAAATCCTTAAGAGCGGGCCAGAGAGACGGACAAACGGCAGGACCAACCAACCAAGCAAGCCACATTGAGCTATTAATTATAATTATTATACACAGGGATGAGCAAGGAAATCTTTGGCTGCAAGCATTCTCTGTCCCGAAATATGTGCATCATGTACATTTTTTCGTGCCTCTCACACGTCTTGTTGCAGCATTTATCGTTTCCTGATATCCTACGAAACAAAAAAGCGTATATATCCTCCTAATATGCAGATACATTGAACATTTTTTTACAGTTAAAAGCATAAGAACGCAACAAAGTTCTACCAGATGAAATTCAGACAAATATCCAGTAATGAACACTAACGTAAAAAAATGTCAAAACTTTCAGAATGAGTTCTGCAATGATATTCTAATTATCCTTAATATGGCTCGTAAATTATCGCTAACATAAAAACATGTCTTTCGGCTATGAAAACAGCTTCATTGCGCTTCTTGGGTAGTGAACGATGCTCCAACTCGTCATGCAGAGTCGTCAAACGTACGTAGCGTTGAAAAGTATGTTCCACGCATTTTCATGACATTTTTGAGTTCCTTGTTTCTTCTTGCCAAAGCTCACAAAAAACGATACCAAATGATATTAATTTCGTCGTCATGTTGTACTATCCACTTTGTCTTCATCAGTTTGTGAGTTAGTTGAATTCTTGTCTATCCAGATTTTTGTAATTTTTACCAAATTAATTTCATTTTTTCGTATCGGACAGGGGAAGTTTAATCAAAATGATCATGATGCGCGTAATATTTGATTAGTATGCGTACTTTTGGATGGGACTAATGGAGCTTATCTGTATATTCACTACAGGAACCCTTTGCTTTTCGGACCGTTTTGTGGTGGCATCGGTGCCCAGAAGTGGCATCGCTACAAAATTCGTCTACTCTAAACGTACAGGATGATATAGGAACCTTGTAATTTGTTTGGACCTGCAAGTGGTGTCTATCTTGATTTCAGATTATTCTTCCATTTCCGACTTCATGGTAATACTGTGTCCGTTGTAAATTTTTTGTGTTAAATGAATATTTCAAATGTTTCAAACTAAGTCCTATATGGACTTCATTCTTAGGTTCACCCCAAAAACTATTCTGCGCCTATTTATGCGTATGACCTAGTCCTTACTTATGGAATCAATTGTGTGATTGGGATTGACTTTACATATTTATCAAGCCGAAACGGTAAGGCAACAGTCAACTACGGGTAATTGTCAACTACGGGTAATTGTCAACTACGGGTAATAGTCAACTACGGGTAATTGTCAACTTCGGATAATTGTCAACTACGGGTAATTGTCAACTACGGGTAATTGTCAACTACCTACTCTCAGAGAATTGACTGCCTTCAGGAGGACCCCACCAACGACTCTTTCTTCTTACGCTCGTCAAAACAATTTAATCAAACCTGAACTTTACAAGACAGAGCGGAAGGCTTGTGCCTAACATTTACCAGCGGTCGTTGACTAAATCTTTCCTCCCTCTCGAGTGGAGAAAAAGAGGTGGTGGCCCAATGGAAAAGAGGCCGGAGGGCATCTCAAGGCGATTCTTCTTCGATTTTGTTTCGAGAAGTCAACTTGTTTTACAAATAACACACTGATTCTAGGCCATCTGTGATTGAAGAAGGGTCGGGACACAGGGTCCCATATGGAAACTGGAATTTCAGGCCAAAAGAGACGTGATGACGACAGTGCATAAGGCTCATCTTTAGATCCATGTCTCGTGTACTACGAGTTGCTGTCTCACCCGTCGTGCACTTTTAATCTCCGTCGCTATGAAGTGGGCCGGGTTAATTTTTGAGAAGTGTTTTAATAGTCAACACTCTTTTCATTAGGGTCCGAGCCAAGGGCTCTTGAAGCGCAAAAATTTCTCTAAGTTGCTAATTGAGAGCGTCGACTGAGGTCCGCACAAGCGTCACGCATAGCCGTAGGCGCCATCTTTTGGTGGGAAACAAGAGTTCTGCGACGCACAGAACTCTTCTCTAAATTTCGCTCACTAATGCATTCTCTCTGCCAGGCTCAATTTATGCGGACCTCTCAACCTTTTCCACTGTGTCTCGTAGTATTCAAACGTGTTGCAATCAAATCTGCTCGAAGTTTTTGGAATAAGTGCATCTGAAACAATCAAAACTTTAGATATGAAAAGCCATGGATTCATCTTATTTTTCTAATAAAAATCGGAAACGAGTGGAGCGGAAGTGAACAAGAAGTTTGACGAAGCATCTAAACAGCTTACACTCAACGTAGGAGGAAACTCCCCCACTCCGTTTTACAAAAAATAAATGATCTCCTCAAGACACTCCAGCCAGTTTTCTCTTCGTTTGAAATAAAACCTTGTGTCTTTGAAGAAGAAAATTGCAGAAACTCGACCCACGTAAAATGTGAGCCCTTGAACATATGTTTTAAGAGAGACTCCAAAACGCCAGGTCGTTGTTTGCTAATGGACCGTATTTTGTAGCGACGTCCGGGCGAGCGCTCGATGGAAGAACAAAGCAAACTCTCAGTTGCAATTACGCTACGATATTGACTGTGAGTTTTCACTCGACTCAAACAAACATTCAGAATGGACTCCTCGCGATTCTCGACCGCGTCTCGCAGCTTTGCGCAAAGTATTATACATGTATGTGGACTAACACAGCTCGAGTTATTAAGCGTCTGTAGAAAATGTTGAGACCTGTACGAAAATCGAGAGAAGGAGAATGTGGGACCGTCTTCACCTAATTGCCAAGGAAAAGGACAATTTCTTGTTTGGTACAGTGTTGTGTGTTATTTTTAAAACATATAGTTGTTCCTGAACCTTCCTAACGTGAGAGCTAAAGGTGATGTACTAGACGTGGCCAATGTTGCCAACTTAGAAGGCCATCAAGTTGTTACCAGACGCATGTCATCAATAATGACTCATATCATTCCATCAAAAAATTATTAAATTTGACTTACAAGTTTGACTTTTTATTACTTTTTGAAGACAATATTCTTCATGTGTGGAGATTTAACTACGCACGGGTGAGTTCTTGCCCAATTCGCCTAATTTCTGCCTCAATGGATGCCTTGAGTTGGTGTAAATCTGTCGCCTTATCACGGTAAGCTCTTCGCTTTAGGTATCCCTTAAGAATACAATAAGATCAAATAAAACTGGTCTGCCTCGGAATTTCAAAAATGCTTAGTTTTTAAAAATCCGTTCGATTTTTCAGGAGTTGATGAAGATTCTTTATGGTCCCTTCATTAAGAATCCCCTTCCTCTATGGGCCTCTTTTCAGAAGGCTGTTGTAAGCTTTTCGTGAAAAGCTAAACACAATATTATCACAAATATAGAGCTTCATACGGCTAACATACCATTGGAATAAGGGCCTCTTCAACGAGTAAACAGATTCGTTCGCAAATGTACCTGCCGTATGATAAGCATTCACGAGCCTTAGACCTGAAATCAAGTTTAGCCTGCATAATCTGTCCGAGCTGGTGAGTAAGGAATTTGTCATGAGAGATTTTGACACGGCCCAGTGCGCAGGCTAACATCTGCCCCTCCCCGCCTACAAGACCCGAATAAATTGGCCGCTCCTCGACAAGGCGCGTCGAACAAAGCTCAGGGCGGAGGCCATGAGACCCAAGAGCTATTTTCCGGGGTTTTAATTGCCCAAACTGGCCATTGCGTAATGAACAGGCGCCAATAAAGGATGAAGCAGCGCATTAGGAATGACAGCTAATGGCATTTGGTAGCGGGCAATCGTCACTTGTAAGCGACGTTCGTCTTGATCAGCCGGCCCGCGGCTACACCAAATAGAAACCGAGGTCACATTCAGTCCGCAGTTCCGAAGATATGTGTCTTGTTTAGCCATTACTTTCACTCAAGTTGGCTCCAAATGACCGAAACAGTTCGGGAGATAGAGGAAATGTGGGTCTGCTTTCCTTTCATTTGCGTATACCTGTACATGCTGTATGTGTGCGCGCGCATGGGTGTCTGTGTGGATATTTTCTATCGCGTCAATTGGTTACCTAAAACTATGGCTGCTAAACCTTTATTTCGCGCATTACCTTCATTACTTGAAAAACTAAACTGCTCTAAAACTCACAATTACTTTATGAGTACGGCTGAGAACTATTTAATGACATCAGCAGGAAAAAAATGCATCACGTGAAAAACGTGGATTCTACTGAGTTTCTGATTTCAATTCCTGGTTGAACTTTCCTGATAGGAGCTTCCTAGGTTGAACTAGGAGGAGCTTCTTGAACAAAAGTAGTTCAACAATGTGCTTCTGATTTAATCTGTAGGAAGAATTCCGATTCAGAATTGAAAATAATCCCAAAGGATTTTACGACTCCGACTTTAAGAATCAAGACTTCTGAGACAACATTCAGCCTGATTCAACGAGTCTCCACCTGGAGTCGCTACAGCCACAGCTCGCAGCTACTGTCAACCAGAACTGAATAAGTAAAGGATGCGTTCCAAAAAACCATCTCAAGTTTTACATCGAAACACGAGTTCCATTACCGCTCATTAGGACCTGTCCAGGCAGGATGGGAATATTAGAAGCTCGAGGATTACAGAATATTTTGTGGCTGTCTTATCTCAATTATTCCTAGTGTTTTTAATCGCACGTTGACGTGCAAAGGCTGGTCGAATTTTTTCATTGGCTTGGAATAAACAATGAGGGCATTAGCGGCAGTGCTAGAGCTGTATTTTCCTCTCATGATATACAGCGTCTTGCGCATATGGATTAAGAATACGATCACTTGAAATTAGGCGCATATTACAGCACCCACTCTTCAACACACAGACCAACTCATGCAATATTACACTCACACAGCAAATGCAAAATATCCAAAAGATTTGTCCATTTAAAAAAAAAACAACTTCTCGCGACGGTATCGTGGTCCTCGTGATTTGATTACGAAAAATTTGTCATTGGATACAATAATTCCATCCAATTCTCATAAAATTAAAAAAGCGTTGCGATACATTTTTTATGCATGAGAGAATTTTTTTCATGGAAGTAACGCTAAGGAAAGAATTGTAAAATATAATCTTGCTCAGCACTGGTTTTGAGTAGTTAGGGTATGCAATAAATTATTTCAACGAAGCTTCCATGATATTTGCCATTTCTTTCGAGACTTCATTATTGCAAATTTATTTCTGATTATTTTCAGTAACTCTGTCGAAATTAAATTAAAAATTTCTGGGTTATAGAAATAAATGATGCTGATCAAAGACACTGAGTCACTTCTTCTGCAAATAATATCTATAAGGCCTAAATGAGATCATATGCATCGCGTAGCAACATTCAATCCTGTATTAAATCTTCCAAGAATTGAAAAAAAAGGTTCGAAATTACTAGGTAAATCATCGATTTCATGCATGATCGCTAAATCAGAGGCTTCAATCGCACGCAAAAATACTAAAAATGGCCAACATCAGACAAAAATATTGAAAGCCTAATTATCAAAAGTAAATACTTCTAATTGAAATATTTGTGGTGAGTTTTATCAAAATATTTGAAACGTATTTCGCAATCACTTCTATTCTTACTTTAAAAAATGAAATTTTTAAATATTTCAAAATAAATACAAAGAATTTATTCACTTTGTTTTTCATCTGATCTCTTCATGAAATGCCGACCCGGTATCCTGACATACAATTATAAAATTCTATTCTACCTATCTTGTATTTTCTTGTTCATCTTTGATCGTACTTACATTTTCGATTTTCGTGTTCCAGCTACAATATCCGTCGTTCGTGTAATGTTTAAATATTAGCTGCCACGTCAGTCAAGTTGAGCACGCACAAGGAAAAGTTCATTAAAAGTGCACACTGCTCTCGAAAACTTGACGTTGAGCTGATAATAATCCTCGTCCTTGAAGAAGTAGTGTAAAAAAGTCGTTCTTTAGGCTAAATCAGAGATAATCTCAACATTCCAGAAACTTAGAGATGCAGTGCGTACAGCGTTTTGAAGAGGCCTATCAAAAGTTGCTATAAGAATTCTCCGAAGGACTTCAGGAGGAGAAAAATTATACATAAGTAACTTCCTAGAGAATAGTGCTCCAAACAAGTACAAAGTATAAGACATGTTCCAGATGAGCGATGAAACACCTACGAATATCTTGAGTTAATAAATGGGAGTCTCCAAGAAGCTATGCCGAGATTCAGTATAAGAAATGTTCGTGAAACTTGAGACAGAGGCAGTGTCGTCAAGGATTTACAAGATTGGACCGAGAGCTGCTCAATAATGAAGGCACGACAAGGCCGCCCGCAAGGTAACATTTCAAGAAGAGCCGCAACGTCTCGCCCGTGTCCAAGATGTCCGACCAAGAAAGTTTGGCCGACAAGCCCTCGCCTGTTGCTGTCCACGACGTTCCGCCACTTCCCTCATTTTCAAAGCCACAGACATTCGCAACACAGCCTGGAGTAGGTGGCGAGGAAACGTTCTGAAGAATTAATTCACTGCTCATTGACGCTCCATTCTAGATACTCTATAAATAATGATGGAATCCTTCAATCGATTTGGTTTCTATCGAAACCGTAGGCTACCCGAAATACCTCGTAGGCCGTGTAGAAACAAAGAAAAGAAATTCAAACCCCCTCAAACAAGATTTGACTGTTTTAATCGATGTCGAAATTCCACTCATGGTCCACTTCATATCGAAAATAGGTAATTCATGCCTTCCCGTTGTTATAAAAGTTTTCTAGCGAAAGGATATCTGATAAAAACGACTGGGACTTTGGTTGTTTGGGCCAGGGTAAGCAGAGCTGAGCAGAGGATTACTGAATTAGCAGTTGGTCGACTGCGAAAATATGCACCCGAATAAAATACAGCTGCATTTCTTACGCCGACCTGTCAATTATTTCAGAAAATAAATGTTAGAGAATAACACGAGAATGAACTGACTTTTTATACGCAAGTTGAATCGCACCAATTGCCAGGTATTGTCGACTTGAAGGTAAGAAATTATCTCACGCAAGCCGAGATTTCTGAAATTATTTTTGCTCAAATGATGTATATGATAACTTCACACAAAGAAGATTTAATACGTTCAGTTCTTGAAGCATAAAAAAATAGAAATACCGATGCGATGCATCATGGAAAGTGAGTTTAATTAAAATGTTTTGTGAGTCAATATATTAAATTATCGTACTTCCATTAATGTACGTCGCATACTTGTCATTTCTGCCCTCAAACAATCTACCGTTCCGTGATTAAAGTCTTCTACTGTTTAATAGTAGATGATACATTCACAGTTAGGTGAGTGTTTTAGAATTTTAAACTCCGAAAATTCAACAACATACATTCTCTAACGTAAATTTTGGATGCACTAATTGAAAGTAATCTTAATTCAATCTCTCGAAAGCAAATATGGTCAATAAACGGAAAACAAATTTACATGAAGTTCGAAGCTTTCTCAAATTTTAATTGCAGCTGCACGCCCCACGTATTTTGAAACATTGTACAAAATAATAAATGCTCTACGCAAGCTTCAACCTTCCATACTAATTCTTAGCATGCATGATCTTTTTCTATTAAAAATCAGAATCGTGACGAAAAATGTAATGTCCCGGGCTACAAAGAGTGTTTAAAATTTCAGATTCGCTCTTGAAAGTTGCACTGATCTGAATATTTGAAGTTCAGTATAGCATCGAAAATTCGGACTTCATTTGGGAGAACCCAACCAAGTTATTGAAATTCTATATTTTAGCGAAGTTTTTTAAGTTTGCTCGTATTGATAAAATATCTCTTGTAAAATAAGCTTGATGTATTTAAATGAATGTGAAACAGAAGTTAATACTCATTGATCACAAAGCCAAACAAATCTTATTCTAATTTACGCTGCTTACAATTTTCCACCAAACCTCATCGGTATCAGGAATTTGTCATCATACAATCGGGACAGTATCCTGATTTTTTGGACAGACATAATACCCCGAGAAATAGTCCGAATTTTTATGAAATCCAGATTAATGAAGTTCAGATTATTGAAGATTTTTTGTAATCTCTTAACTGCCGATTAATAACGCAATATTTTCCAATTGATTTAATTTGAAGCCAGTACGATATATTCAATATCGCTGTCGTCCTGTACAGCATCGCAATGTGTGCACATTACAGAAGCCGTGCACACTGGCCGAGCTCTATATTGCACGACGATGATTAATAGGCGGGTGTGTGTGCGGGAGTGAGTTAATGCGCCGAGGCTTGAGTGGAGCTCATTAATTATGTGGCCCAGTCGCGGCAATCTTTGACTCGCCGCCACACACAGATTGCGCTTCGGTCCCGACGCCTTCGTCGCCGCGCAGACGAAGATTGATTTTTGCGGCGTTAGGGCTATCGACAGCCTCAGAGTGTCACTCCAGATCGCCGACGCCTACTCGAGAAAACCATAAAATATTGATCATTTGGTCCTTCGTACGATCGCCATGAATTTGCAGAGGCTTTTATTCAAAGATTGGCAGCCTCGCAGTCTTAGGCCGCACCAACCAAAGTCGGCCCTAAAGACGGTCCAAGGCTTCACGGAGCTTTCAGAAATTCAAAAACTGAACGGGAAGAAAAGTAGCTCGTATTTGCTAAGAGTGCAAGTGACTTTACGGTATACAGGGTGTTTTTTCAGTATCAATAATACAAGCGATCTATGAAATTAAAATGATGCCATATTTTTAAAGGTAAATTTGTCAATATAAATGGTAAAAAATGTAAACTAGCATGATATTATTGTCCTTAAAGTCAAAACTTAAATTTCAGGTTCGAAATGAGTTCCATTTTTATTGACGTAGATTTGATCTCTTTGGCTGGACCTAGCAGCGACGCGTCAAACTTTTTCCTTTACATTTTCCGTTTATTTTCAAAATCTTACAATGGATGTATGAATCTAAAACTCCAGTTTTATCGGTATAATTCTCTAAGCAGGTTTTTGTTAATATTTTGTAGTGAAAAAGTGCAAGTTTTGTTTCCTAGACTTTGTGAAAAATGTCACTAAGTCCATGTACCCAAGCCACCTATAAAGTTCTAATAAGCCATTAGCGCTCCTTTGCTTGTCAGTTCGCCATTGTTCAGTTTAATGTTTTTCACAAGCTCTCCTATATAACTTTTCACATACACCCATACACATTATCTCTTTAGGCTGATCAGCATTACATGCTCTCTGAGAGTACACGTGAAGTGGCGGAAATAATGACGATTACCATATGACTTTCGTAATACTCATTGAAAGTTGAGAAATCTTGCCGGTGAATTAACTAAATTTTTACTTATGTATATTTTGAGAAGTAAGTGCAAAAACAACGGTTTCTGGGATAAATTTTGATGTAAATAAAGTTAGCACACCCTACAAAAATTGTAATTCATCACAGTGCTCAATATTTACGTATGTTTCTTTCAGATTGTAGTACATCTACACAGCGGTTATTTATAGAATTAGTCAGATTTGTAATTTTTTTTATGGGTATTGCTTCACAGCATTCTTTGTCGGCGCACGACAACGCGTCT
>VOMN01025954.1:0-26438 GCA_014899125.1 Orchestia grillus
CGATTCTCGTGTCCTGAAGACTCGCAAGATCCAACCAATTTGGCCGTGTTTTTTTTTTACTGTTAAATCGATATGTTCCCGGAATCGTCCGTTGTCTTCGATGATAACACCCAAGTCTTAAATGGAGCTTTTTGTCTCTGCTTACAGTCCCCTTCCGTTTTGTATGAGAACCTGTGGTCTGGGTGCCTTCCATACCTCGTCTTTTCGAACTTGCCTTCGTTGAATTCCATGTTGATTGACCGTGCCCATTGGTAGATTCTGTCAAGATCTTGCAACTCAGCGCAGTTTTCGACTCTTCTACCTTTCTTAAACAGTCTCGTGTCGTCAGCAAAAGAGGTGGCGTGGGAATGCTGCAAAGGGGCATTTATATCTGAGATATGCGCAAGGAACAGTAGAGGCCCCAGAACTGACCACTGCGGCACTTCACTGGCGACCAGAGATTCCAACGAGTGATGCCCGTCTACGGCAACTACCTGTCCGCACCTTGTTAGAAAACTGTAGATCCACTTCAGAAGCTCTCCACTGATGTTTTGGGCTCGCAGCTTTTTAAGTAGATTTTCATGTTGTTCGAAGCACCTTTTCCCTGGTGCTTCGGTTATCATCCATTAGTGTTAGAGGAGCTGTGAGAGACATGACCTTTCTTTCCGAAAATAATGCTGATGCTCGTTGAAAAGACCAGTGTTTTCAAAGTACCGCACCATACTATTAACAATTATTTTTTTTAAATTATGATGTGCAATGTTAAGGCTATACTAGCCTATAGTTCTTCGGGACATGTTTTTCACCACCTTTGTGTGTTGGTTTAACTACACCTAGTTTGAGCAGGTCTGGGATAGTTCTAGTCTTCATTGTACACCTTCATAGTATAGCCAGAAGTATCTTGAGCTGCTCTTAGCAGTTTCTCAACAGGATGGCTGGGATCCCGTTGGGCTCCGCCGCAGATGTCGGATTTCACGCCTTTGTTTTCCTTCCAGATTGTTGTCCTCTTCATTTTACATACTTATTTAGCTTGTACGGGTATTATTTCAAATGTTCTAAGATATTCCCAGGTAGGAACAGTCATATTTCTATTTTGTAACGAATTTTGAACTAAAACAGTAAATTCCTTACCTTCTCGACATTTTCAACCGTTTTACCAGGCGTAGCCATTGAGTTTATAACAAAATAGGTTGGATATGAAGATATCTATAGTGTAATATAACAATAGCCAAAAACATATTATGCGTGTTTGGTAATATTACGTCTATGAAATTAAATAAGCTTCAAAAGTGCATTAGCTTATCTCATTTATTCTTGCGGAGCCCTTAGGGACCTTTTGCAGAACTTCTAGGTTTATACTCGGCTATTGAAATATTGCAATGTGGACATCATTACATATATAACCTATTATATTTTTTATTAAATGCCTGGGTAAAGCATGAGTTAAAAGGGTGAAAAACGCTGCTCTAGACTAAGTTCTCTCCCACACACAGAAGTTGTCATAACAACTGTAAAACCGTGACTGTTTTTATGACTGTGTACCAACTGTTTCCAACCAAAGGGAATACTTCATAGCACCCGCCTACACGTAGCGGGTACGTTGCTACCACTACGCTCAAGTTACAAGTTCCGCTACCTTTTCTGCGCCATTGAAGAACTTCACAATGAACACTCATCCAACGCATATTTGTTTTCGAAGTATTTCAACATTGCTTCTGAAAATCACATCTGCCAAAAAACTCCAAAGAATCGTAGATATATAAGGCATTGTCCTGAGATTTAAGTGTAATCCTACAACACTGACCCTCACACAATTATAAAAGCTGATAATTACAGCAACTGAATCGTTTTAGCATAGGGTATGTTATTATTCTCAATTTTGGATTCTCAATTTAACAAACTGAATCAACTTTGTATATTTTTGAGTCAATTCATTGCACTACATACTAGGACTTATGTCTTATTAGCTATCCTCCAAAACTTTCGTCTTATGTCTTCATATATCTGTTATCTTACAGGTGCCAACATAGAACAGGAGGTGTCTATTACATCATGAAACACCATGCAAATGAGTGGTATTCTGTACGTAACTGCCATCGAAAAAATTTACAACTAGTAAGTTTTTAAATTCAGTATTCTCCAATCTTTATTCATTAATATCGGTAGAAATTCAAGGCAGTTTTCCTTTCCGTACGAGGAGCACCATTGAAGTTGATGAATCAGAAGCTAGAGAGAAAAGAGACTTATATCATTCGCATCTGTATTATTTGACATTTGAGTTCTACTAACAAATTAGGTGTGTAACTGTCTCTTGTTAAAGATACTTGTCCAGTTTCAGCTGTGCCAGTCTTTAAACGTTTACTTCAGGCGCTCCTTTGTTCAGGGAGTCCTGCTAAAAATAGATGGAAGAGAATCCGGAGAAGGTGTTCCCGTTGAAGCCCTTAAGGGTATTTATTCAAGACTATTAATCCTGTTGAACTTTCAGATTATAAGATACTACCAACTTTATGTGAAATTTCGATAAACAGCTTCAGTAAAGCTGAGCATCTTCTTTTTAAAGCACTATCACAGTCTTTGAGTTCAATAAAGTAGCTTCGACCTCACCTGTGAGCCCAATGAAGCGCAAAATCTTTCGAAGGTCAAAGACAACTGCCGTTTTCACCTTGAAGTTCTTCAAAGCCGCCAATGCCCGATCCCGTGGAATTTCCACGATTAACTTTAATTGCTGACCACAAATTGGTTCAATTTGGCGGATTTTTTTAAGTTTTGAGAGAAATCTTCAAATGATCGCTACCTTCCTTGAAAGTTACGGACACGCCGGCTCAAAGTTGATCCTATTTAAGTCTCCAAAGAATCACAGGAAGAACGGGCTCAGTGGCCAATTTAACCCATTTCATGCTATTGGGCGCCAGACTGGCCACTGGTAAAGCCATTTAATTGCAGATTCGCAGGTTCAAAAGGAATTGTATGCTTCTGAACTAAGTAACCCCTGACGGGATAAAATTCAGAAGATTTGAGATTTGGTCAAAAGAACAATTTATGAAGCGCATAATGAAATCTACATAAGCATTTATTGTAATTACGTGGGTATACAACAATATCAAACTTCATGCGGAAAACTTAAAAATGCTCAAGTCGAACGTGAGAATATGTTCATTTTTTTATGAAAGCTCCCAGGATAAAAATTAGCACATGCTACTAATTTGGTGTTGGACTTGTACGAGCACGAATAATGGCGGCAATTTTGCGACTCATTTAGTCTACAAATGTCCTAATGTACACCTTGTCGATTTTAAACCACTCTCATATTAACTGATCTCGTAGTACGGTCGCAGTACGTGGACAATATTTTTGGTGCCCAACTTATCCTTCCAGGTGGTCCTACAATTTTCCCATTGGGTTGATATCTAAAGAGTTAGCTGAATTATTTAAAAACCTGACATATCCTGAATAACTCACGGGCCAAAAAAGGACAGTAGTTGCCAGATGTACCAGGCATTGTCATCCAGAAAGATAGGCAGAGCAACATGCCCTTCTTCATTCAGATATTGTGCAAAACTTGGTTGTATAGCAGCTCAATGTAACTATCCTGGTTTAGTTTGAGGAAAGCATAAGCTAAAGGACCCACTTCTGTTAGCCGAAACAGTCCCAGAACGTGCCAGACCTTCCTCCTCCTTGTGTCGCCGCTGGTACATCGGCTTCGTTGAAAAGGTCTTCAATGAACATGAGAGCGGGGATCATTGCTATGGAGATAGAATCGTGATTCACCTAACGCTATGGCACTTCTCGACTTCTAAGCAATCCAATCTGCTCTTGCTTTAGCCCAGTTTAAACTAGTGGTCTTGTGGACAGGAGTTAAAATACGCCGTTCAAAATTATGACCCACTCGGCGTACTCCTTACTTCCATTACATGGGGTTCCCTACGAGTAGTTTATTCAGAAACTGCGGAAGAAGGCCATCATTGACGTTTCACAGCAGTTTCCTCCCTGATGTAGAATAATTTCGGTCAACAATTCAGGATACTCGGTGGGGTTCTTTTTGGTTAGAATTTTTTCAGACCACAACTTTACCTTGATTTACCTTATGTACCAAATTGTATTCATTGTCAGTAGACCTGCACAGCAGCAGCGTGGCATGAAACACCGGCGAATTCCGCTACTTCCTTCATTGGGTTTTCCTTAGTCCGACCAAATGCAATAACTCTTTTGGCTATTCTGAGATGTCTTGCTTTCGTCTCACCATTTTTAAGCAATTGGGAAACAAATACATACTATGACAGGTCTGAAAGAAGACTGATGGCCTGTTCAGTACTTGAATATAACATAAACATAATTCACAGCTTTTAAACCGGTAGATGAACGGAGTAGATAAATGTAACCCGAAAAACAATAGGTCACAAATTTCTTGACTGGGAGCTAACTTTATTGGTAGATAAATTCTGTATCGCATGCAGATATTCTTCGAGTACCCGGCAGGTATCGAAATATTGGAAGACATACTAACATTAGTCGAAGCACCAATTTGAAAGTTTCATGAGGGCAGTGTTCTAATAAGCTTTTAACAACAACCGAAAGCTGTGCTGATCAGTATTGTGTCATTGCGTAGTTTGTAGATGACTCAGGAAAATCATACTGCTCGAGCTTATGGCGGTATAAGTTATGGTATTTTTCTCTGTCACCATTGCTAATTGAATGAATTTCGCTTTATTGAAGAGCAATTTTTAGTAAACTAGTGTGCAGCATAACGTGTTCTGCATGGTAATGACCCAAATAGGCTTTAGTTAAGAAAAGTATTACGCTCTCACTACTCTCAACATCAGTCACCACCGCTACAAATAATTGCAGAACAGTCAGAACTACAAACTTGATTTTCACCAGCATTGTTTCTGATGCACATTACTCCATTATACGCCGCAATCTCCCTCCCACTGATAGCTCTTGTGCTATCACAAATGATCAGTCAATAGGAGGACTCAGAATCCATTGTACTGCTACTTTTCAAATGATCCAAAAGATTTTGAGTTCTTACATCGGCTGACCGGACCTGACCAAGTAGTTGCAGCTCATAACTGAAGTCATAGTGAACGCTGCAAAGACGAAGGGCTTCTTCACAAATTGTCATCGGATCCTTAGATGTCTTCGTATTTGAGAGAATGACTGTAACTTGAGAACGACGCTCAAGTTTTCTCGCACATGTATACGTACATTTGATTCTCTTTCTTTCGGTTGCAGGGGAGTCTTATGCATCAGCCTTTCTCGGTTGCTGCAGGTGATGTCAAAGTTGTAGCTACAGTTCCACGCTCGAAATACCGTTTAGCACTTGGTTACAGGTAGAAGTTATTTCAGTTATTGTAAGTTTCATTTCCTTTCACAAAATTCATAAGTTAGGAACACTTGAGAGATCATTTGCAGGAGAATTTGAAGACAGAAACGCTTGACTGAATCCAGCTCAGTATAATGAACACTTCGTGCTTGTATTGGGGCAGCAGACAGCTCCAGCATTTCTTAGAAAATCGGCGTAGGAAATTCTCAAGACATGATCGGAAAGTTCGGCATGAGGGAAACTTAGATTGAAGAAACTTTCTTAAAACTTAGAGCATGTTGCCGATAGGATGTTGCCATTGCAGCCAAATCCGACGTTAGACTAAAAAAGATCAATTTGCTACTGGCGTCTCTCTAAGCAACTTTCATTATATATACTAATTGTGGTAGAAATATGTACTGACTGTCACTCTGAGCCTCAAAAAGATCAACTTCCAGGAGAGATACTCAAGTAATAAACAATTCTATACTAATTTTATTTTTGTGAAAAGCAACGTAGGTAAACAACAAGCATAATATTAAGGAGAACAAAATAAGACACAGTAAATAGTTTTGTCTCGGGCTTTTCAGAGCATAAAAAATTTATGAGCTGCAGTCATGGTTTGACCGGACCGTGATTTCTCTCAAACGATTTTTCCCTGTATGCACTATCATCTCAGATAGACAGAAGACTTGCACAACGCTCTGTATAAAAATAGCATTTATTAATTCCAACACGTTATACCGTTGGGCTTTCAATGCCTTACAACTACTGGCGTGGTGAGGGACGTGAGGAATGTGTTGCTTAAACTTCTTTTTCCAAGGGAAGTACTACCTGGTTAATTAAGTGAAATGACTCACCTGAGCCGAAATTCGAGCCCGGGTCCTCTCGGCTGCGAGGCCAACACGCATACATATACACGCATATGAAATCGCGCACCTATCAAAACGTTTACATGAAGAAATATTTCGCAAAATAACAGCGTTTAACATAAGTCAAACGCAGTTTCGCTCCACAATGTCAGTGCGAGGTCTCTCTCCTCGGTACGGAAAGAGGCAGCAAAAGGCATACCGAGAAAATCAAACCTTCATTCATGAATTGTTCATACACATGTTTTGCCCTAATTTGAGATCTTCCTGATGCCTGCTTTCAGACATTGCGTCTGCAAAGTGTTGTTTGGCACGCACATTTGGTACGAATCCGCAAACACGAGATGCTCTCGTATGAATTTGTCTGGGACAGTTCAGCCGCCGGCCGTCCAACCAGCCACTTCCATATGAGCTCCCACAAGACGCGCTCGTTTCCGCGGATTTCGACAGCACGACGAGAGAGCAAGTAACGCCACCAACCAGCCTGCGCGGCTGCGAAGAAGCCCTTTTCATTCCACAAAAGTTATATAATAAAAACTTCAGGACTCACTCATATGGCGCTCTAGGAGCATTGCTTTTGATTCTCTTGGCTTTTTATTGTTGACGGAAGTGAATCGCAAAATTGCAAAAGTTCAAGCCCGGGCCGAGATATGAACAAATATGGATGATATGATCGCTTTTTCCTTATTGAATTCTTTTGTCTTAGAGGATCAAGTCATCTTCACCATGAAGGTTCCTTTGTGTGCATGCTGGTTGCTTTGAAAGCTCCTTACCATGAGAGTAGGTGACTATGAAGGATGTTTATTCTGAAGATTAATTTCTGTGAAGGCAGGTTTTGGTGAACAAGGTTTCTGTGGACAATGCTTTTTACTGTCCTCTTGGCTTTGAATATGGAGTTCACTCATTAAGGATATAAAATGCTGTGTGATAGCAAATGACTTTGGTATATTTATACTTCAAACCTCGAAATCAGAATGAAAAATACAAATGCAGTAAAAACGCTTGCTCATTTCTTTCAACAATTTAATACGTTTATTTTTCGATGCATGAAAAGTGGGTAAATTTATTTTAGGGTGACTTAGATGTAATATGCTTAAAATCTACCGTACAACACTAAAATGCAGTCATTCATTAATATCGTATATTATATTTTAATGCGGTCTCGTTAAATCTCTATACCTTTGAAATGTCTAGTTCAAAGAACCCATGCAACTCGAGTTTAATTCAATTGCTGAGAGCCCGTTTTGAGATCTAATGGATTTTTTCGATAATTTTTTCTACTGTTCTTGATTGGAACAAAATGAACTTGCCCGTCACAAAAACATATTTCTGATTTTTTACGGAAGAAATAAGTGCTTATCGACAGCGAGCTTCGGTTACATCGTCATTCGTACATCAATTAAACACACTCTACTTCATGGATTCCCGATGATTTCTGGGTTCAAGTCTTCAATACGGAATAAGCCGCTTTTTCTTCACACTAGCTCAATGATCTGAGACAAAAGTTTTCAAACTCGTAAGTCGCACATTTGTTAGCCTAAAATAACAGTGGAACTCACGGCGATATTTTCTGATACGGTGCAATACCTGCTGAGAATTGAAGGTCAGAGCGAAGCTCGTTTGCATGCGCTGCAGACATCCTGCCTCATTGCAAGTCAGAAATTCTTAAAAGCCGCTGTTCGTAAAGAGAATAACAGTACGCTCATACAGCACAGCAAATAACGGGACACTCATTACAAAAAACTAAAAAGGAAATATATAATTTGCTCTTTACATCACAGTTTAAAAAAATTATTCAGGTGTATTTAACCTTGTAACCAGTTTGTAATAAATGGATAATGCTGTTAATTTCCAAGAAACATTAAATCAACGAAGTAATCTTATGTTCAGTGATATCATCATTTGATGGAAATAACATAGTTTCTATGAGACTACTTCGGGGGACCACATAGTTTTTTTTATCATGAAATGATTTACTTCAAGACCCAACGAGTGTTCAAGCTAAAACGCTGACTTTCATTTAAAAAAACATGGAAAAGAAATCTCCCCTAATGAAACTTAATCAGAGGTTCTGGTTGTCGATTTACTATGTGTGAAGAAAGATAGTCCTATATGCTTGCAGTACTCGAATGCCCGCACGAGTCATAACTAGCGCGGTATTACCCCAAACGATCGGTCCACTTGTTACATAAGGCAACTTTTCAAAACGGGAAATTTATCATGTTCGTTGACCTGATTCATGACGTAAAAAAACAAGTCAATGAATCCACCCTGAATTTTGTTCTGTCTACAGCCTTCTCTCTTCCACAATTGATGATAATTTCACTCATTCTGCTCGAGCCCAAATTCAAAAGTACAGTTACTGATCCAAGAGGGCCAAATCGTACCTTATTCCACTCATTGATCTAGCTAGAAAGTGGACAGACTCATATCTAAAGATGTAAACTCTCCTGTAAAACCAAGAATATAAAACAAATCTCAATCCATCTTAATAATACCAGCTCATTTATACTCCTACATTTAACACGCAACTACGGTGCAAACTATTGAAGATTCTGGGTATTTTAAGTGTAAACTGAACATTGCTGCGTCTTTTCGTGATGCTTTTCCTTGCAAGTGAGATCTTTTAGAAGAATACAAAACTTGGCTCAATTCGAAGAAGTACATCATTTGCGAGGCGTTTATCACTGCAGCGTCAGTCGTCCTGAGTGCGACTCCTGCAAACTAGATCTCGATGATGGACTGGCTGAAATTCCTCGGCAAAATTGCATTCGCTCTTTTGCCGGTTCGTCTTGATGAACTCAAGGCATTTGAAAGCTGATGCTCCACGCCGAGTGTTCCGCCACTTCAAAAGTTCAGGAGCCCGTGTCGGTAAAATTCGCTGCATTTCGGCACATCTCAACAGTTCTCTTTTGATAATAAGTTATTTGAGACCCACATTAAAGGGATAGAACTTTGGGCATCCCGTTTAAGAAAATTATATTAATTTATCTAAGATGACAGATTGCTTAGCCAAGTAAGAATGCTCCTCGCTGGTCAGTAGGCTCCAAGAAATTTTCGATACAAAGGTACCCAAATAAATTTAATCAAGTTTGTTTAGCTTGGTCACAAATGCTTGGGAACTCTTTTTCTGACTGGTGAAAATTATGTGAAAAATGTATTGAGGAAAAAATATAAGGATGAGCGTTCAATATTAGAGAATAGATTGTTTAGGTCGCGAAACATCTTAAAGTTATCCTGTGTACTAAAACAATCTTACCAAATCAATTATATCAACAGCCTCTGTTGCAACAGGTCTGTTGCCGACAGGCGAGCGGTGATTCGCTAATGTCACTCTGAGTGCACGGAAACAGTAACAAGAGCTAATGAAAAAGTAGTAAACGTGATTGAGGCGAACTTGGGGCCCTGAGAAGTAAGTTTTAACTTATTGGGTAGTGGTGCGAGAGAGTTATGTTTGCAATTATACAGCTGTAGGAGCAATATTAACTGTTAAGAAAAAATGTGGAGTTTTCAATTACAATAACGAACGACAAATTTTGCAAGTTTTATTAAAGAGCTTAATTAAAATTTCATTGAGTAGTAGTACATAAATGAAATTTATATAGTAAAGCTAAAAAGGATTTGGAGAGCATGTTTCTAGGTGAAGATAAAGATTTGAGGTAAGGATTGTCTCGCAGTGAGCATCCATAATATAGGTGAGGGACTGTTGGCTATACTGTTTGAAGCATTTCAATTAAATGGCTGACTCAGAAGAGGAACAGTATGGCGTGCTAGACCAATTTGAGTGGTCAATGGTTAGCGATTTATTCACGAAGGTCAGGAAGAAGGGCCAGTGAATCATGCACTTCTATTAAATGATAAGAACTCTGGACGGAACGGAACAACGGAACTGCTCCTATGGTAAATAATGGGCTCATTTTTTAAGCAATCAACCCTGAAGTTCAACAGGACTGTTTTATGATACTTTTTTTTAAACCAGAATCGATACGTGTGATATAGTGTAGTGTGCGATGATCAAATAGTAAAACTACTTGGTGATATCGAGAAAATTTGTGGTCCCAATCATAGGTGGAGTCCGACGCATGCTTAGGTTGAACATTCACTTTTCGAGGCACTTTCTCAATGCGAAAATATGACTGGCAGATGAGAGGAGAACCGCTGCATACTGCAAGACTAATGGCACTCTACGTCAGATCTTAACTGCCAAGTGGCGCTCCTAGAGAGAATTGGGCTGATTCATAGAGCTCTGTAACTCAGCATTTTTGAAGGAGCTCAGAATTGAACTACAGCTGTCCTAGTATCGTTGCAGCTGTTAGCGTTGTTCTCTCACATCTCAAGACATGTTCACTAGTAACAAATTTTACGCATAAGCTGAACTTGCAAGCCTCAAACACTTCTCGTAACCATTTCCGTAACGGACTGTGTAATTCAAGGCACCTGTTTTCCTGGCGAGACTAAATATTGTGGAATACAAACGAAGGTTATATTAAAATTTGCCTGCATTAAATGACTGGTGAACAACTACTTTAATTTAGTTCATCTGCAATTATGATAGTTTTACCGAAGCAAAAAAATCAGTCGACTCGTGAATAATTTGTGCGAATTTATTCAAACAGAAGAAGTGAAAGTAGTGTGGCACGGCAAAATTTTTGATAAGATTGTTCTACCTTGTTTTTCACACTTTACTCTATCTTGATTCATTTCCCCATATTATTATTAGTGTTTTTTCATATAAGTATAAGCCCCCCTAACTTCTTACTGCTGAGCAAGCTCTAGGTGCCTGACACATTCGCCAACTTGCTTCATCAGCATGCATGGGCCTCAATGTTGAAATCTTTGCTAATTCAGAACTGTACGCAAACTTAACATTAGATATTTCAAATACAACTGCATACAAACACAAAACTGCAACGGTCTGAAGCTTTATATAATCAGCATTCCCAATTTGTCATGAACTTGTAAATCATAAAGAGCACCATAAAATTAGCAAAATAACGTAGCGGAACATAATGAAGTTTTTAAAGGTGTATGAACAAATGATTAGTGAATTTTGAGAGATTTCACTAGCTTTTATTTTATCTTTGTCGCTCTTGATTAGGAGGAACTTTTCTTTTACCTCACGATGGAAGTTTTAAATCTCTAATTAAGAACTACTGTGAAACAATTACTTCTTAAAGGGGGAGGAAGTAACACAATGGAGGTTATTACATTTCGGTAACGGCAAACAGAGGTTGGCACTCTGTACTTTTGTCCTTCACCCTCAAATAACTTTTTTATTAAAACTTTCTGCGAGTCACGGTTCCATGATTCATTCTTTCCGTCTTTTGGACCTCAAATTTATCGTGGCTGCGAAAATATTTCATAGATATGAATTCTTTTTGCAAGGGATCGAGATAGATATTTGGAGGGGTCGCTCTGTTGCGGAATACCAAGAATATTTCCCAAGAGCACGGAGAAATCTTATGAAATTTTCGATGAATTCTCCAAATACTTACCTTCATCATTTCCCTCAAAACGCTGATGCTGTTTCGTGGTTTGGGCGCCGCAATTGTTGACCGCCCTAGAATGCTTCACTGCTTGCAGCTAAAGACTTAAACATGAATTTATTTCAGCATTTAATTACATTTTATACCAATTTTCGGTTGGAGATTCTCTGTTTTTTTGGCCAATGTATCCTAAAAAACAGGTACATGATAAACGCCCGAACACTTCCGACTGTATTCACTGAAGATTTTATTATTATTTGTAGTTACAAACCATCGATCAATTTATCTGAAACTCTGAAGTATTGCTGAAATAATTTTCACCGTCTTCATACTTTCTTGGAATTATCATTTGGCATGAAGTATACGTACTCAGATCAGATTTGTATGCAGCTTAAAACTTTAGACTAATTAATAAACTCTCATTATTTTGATGAAGTATTTGTACCTGCGAAGCCTCATTTATTGAAGAATAAAGTTGGCCTCCTGATCAACAATTCTTCAGTAATTGAAAATTTCGTTTTAAAAGTTATCACTCACGTGGACTACCTTTACAACGTTGTTTCTTAAGAAAGCTTGATTAGATCCCTATTTCAAAGAGAATTTTACTCATTTCAAAAAATGCGTGGGTATCATATCCTGGCAAGAGTAGACTATTTTTAGAAATTCGCGCATTTTCAATAACAAAAAAATTCCAATTTACGAGAAGCTTCCATATTCCACACAAACCTGCAGACGTTTGAGGAAATAGTACCAATTAGTTCGTCTTGTGATTCGTACTTTGAAACTTGGACACAACACAGTCTGTCGGCACAGAAACACAGATGTCCAACACAGTCTAAGTGTACAGAATGACAGATGCCCAACGCAGAGCTGGTGTGCAAAGCAGTTGCCCTGTAAGTCGGAAATCGGAGTCCTGGACCATAGTATTGAGAAACGCATCACTGGACATGAGTGCTTATGGGAAAATTTGTTGTGTTCCTAAGGCTGCACTGGTATAATCAGCCGTGATTTTTTGAGCTTTGATATTAGAAAAATGTTTTCAGACTTTATGAATCAAGCTACCGGGCTCTTGCTATTATACATTTAAATTACAATTCAGACACAACAAAAATTGTACTTCACACTTGTTCCAATTCTTTTCAAAGCGAAAGATGCTTTGTTTAAGCATTTTTATGACTTCACTTTGGCAACAAAGCTTTGCTTTAAACAATTCTCATAGCTATAGAATTTCTGGAGAATGATTATTAGATTACTACAGCTTAAAATATTCATTTTATAAATTCAATTTTGCTTGGAAGAATGCAAAGTCTAGGTGGTTGTACGTTGAAATGTGGACAGAGTTGAGCCTGCGAATTAGTACAAACATTTTAGCAAGCTTTTATCTTGAAGTCATATAACTAGTTTGATACGCTAGTTTTTCACTTTCTTTGTACGTTTTTTGATTTGGAACATTAAATTTGAACATGGCTCGTGTATGAGAGAGCTTGCAAGTGCTGTGAAAACGCTTACTTACTTCTTTCAACTATTAAATACACGTATTTTTCAATGCATGAAAAGTGTGAGATAGTAGCTGGTTTTAGTTTTGGAGATAGTAGCCGGTTGAGCCGGACCGTACTGTACACTATCGTACTATCTAGATTGTACTGTCAGCAATATTCTTTATTTGGAAAAATGTTTCATAATACGTACATTTTTTAGCACTTGCATGCAGCAGCATATGTACTGGATGGCCAGAGCAGCCAAAAATTGCAGCTTGATGCCGATCGTCTCTTACTTTAAAGACTACCTAGATTGTACTGTGAGCATTATTCTTTATCTGGAAAAATGTTTCATAATACGTATATTTTTTAGTACTTGTATACAGCAGCGTATGTACTAGACTCAATTTACGAGCATTTTGTAGGTACGTTTATTTTGTCGTTGTTTTTATTCTTTGATTTTATGCGTTGCTTCAATCTCACAACGCTGCCGTTATTGCTATAACGTCCATTTTATTATAGAATATTCGAGCTATTTATCAATCTCTTGAGATTGATTGAATAAGTCGTCACCATTCATATTTGAATAATCCTTTTGGAAAGCGTGATCAAACATTTGGGTTATGGATGTAATTTATATTTGCGTATTGTTTTCTTAATTAATTATCATCTGTAGATTCAATCTGCTGTCGCACTCTAAATACTAAGTCATATTCAAGAGATTGTTGTATTCACAAGTTACATTCGACGGCACTTCGCCTCCAGTTGAACACAAGTAATGGAGTAAGAGAGTTGTGGTACTTTAGCGAAGAATACGAGTTAGGAAGAACATTGTCATTCGTAATTTGAGAAGTAACTAAGGAATGCTAACTTCTAAGACGGATTATTCCATGCCTCAGTCACTATTTATATCAACACTGGCATTGAAGTAATTGAACCAAAAAATTTATATATATATAAGTATTGCAAAGTTCCGGGTGTGCGTATCTACATACATGCTGACGAACACTACAAGACTGGAAGTTATAACGATGTTCATAAAACAGTTACACTAAATTTTGTTCCCCTAGAGATAGGATTACGAGGAGCAAGCCCATTGCGATGCGAAAAATGTTGTCACTTGCTAAGGTTGAGGACGGGAACTTTCATATTTACTTAATTCTGACTGTATGAGGATGTATGTAGTATTAGATCAAGGCTTTATTCGTTTTACAGCGATTCCTTCATGAGTACGATGATGAAATTACACGTTTTCAATTAGAATAGGGTCACTAATGAATAAAAGTGAAAGACTTTTCCACTAGGCAATGTCCGTGTCTATGAAGGTTGATCTTTCGCGCTTTGTTTCTCTTAATTGATTCACGCTTCCGTTAGATGTTTCCTCGGACTGAGAGCATGTTCAGTGGAATTGCGAGTCTCAGACTGACCATACCACTAACCTTGGAAGCCTTTGAATTTTTCCAGGCACCGCGTACCAGGCCATACTGATGTGCCGTCTTTTTTAGGCATCTCGAGTTTTGCTATCCATTTCCCATGGGAAAAACTTCTCGCTGGGATTTCAAACCTAGGGACTCCTCAATAATCAGAACCAAGCATGCTATCACTTTCTCTACAGCACATTTTGCACAAGACCTTTCCTGCATCAATCACACCGACGCAACATCGGCGTAACCCGTCCGAGCAGCACTAAGGATCAAGCTACCACCATACTATTTCTTGCATTTCATGTGTTTCGCATCTTTAAGACCCTTAAACTCGCCAATTTATTTGACCTTCCGATAAAATCTCATCCAGCAGCCGACTCAAACTTACGTTACCTGAAAAGTGCACGTTATTTCGGTTATTTGTTTCCAAATGAATTATAAGCAGCACTACTTAGCTTTAAAAATAGTGTTTTGTTACGAAATATTCCAGTTCTGGAAGAAGCCTTGATTGGGTTTTTGAACTCGACACCGAAGAAAGCACCCGGGTTCGAAAGGCGTTGATAGCATTACGCACATGTGGCGCCTCCCTATTATTGAGTGCGTGTACACTGGGCTGCGGTCACTCATGATACCCCAGCCTTAGTCTGCTTGTGTGCGTTTGTGATGTCTACCTTGAGGACAATTTTTGAAGGAATAACGAAAACAAATTTCTACAGGCAGAGACCAATTGAGCCAAAGGCTGGCCCACGAAGTGCTCGCACGTCACTTAAAAGGTCAGGACGAGATACTACTGCATTATAGAAAACCTCCCAGAAATTATCACTGTAAAGGGCTAAACAAGTAACCCTTCTCCATTCCTCCCTAATCATTGTAATCCCGGCACTGATACGGTCCTCCGTTAGTGTGCAGCAGGTAAATGATTTTATTCGTATGCAATTTCCGATTCTTGAATGTCTACTAATAATTTCCGACAATTTATGTTGTACTACATAATATTTTGAGTGGATAAACTAAATGTTGATTATCTTGTTCACGATAAAATATATCACTTCAATTTTATAGACTTATAGTAGAAAAATAAAAAAAATTATGATATCCAGTTACAACGAAAGTTCTGTCCGTTTTTTGAGCTATAATTTTAGAGCATGATTACACCTATTTAACTTATAAGCGACACATGTTTAGTCATCTAAACCATTAAAATAGTATTTCTTCTTTCAGATTCTTTAATACTTACATATCATAATAAATAACTAATCTTTCCCCGAATGTATGTTCTTAGTAAAGAACGCATTAGGCATACCTGCTGTGTGAATTTCAGAAGGGCAATACAGCATTTTCAGTTGTAAGATCGCTCAAAGACACTTATGTAAATGATGTGGTGAATGAAAAGGCCTTTAGAAGATGGTTTCCACGTTTCAAAAAGAAGGACTTCTGGCTATAGGACAAACCAAGAAAAGGACGCTCCAAAGCAGACAATTCTGAGGAATTGCAAGCTGTCATTGGTGAAAACCCAACCTGTACAACGAGAGAACCGAACAAGGAATTTAATATGAGCCATACAACCATATATCATGAAATGATAAGGCTTGGCAAAGTCTTCAACTCTGGAAAATGGGTCCCACACGATCTGTCTGAAAACAATCGCCAACAGCGTGTGAACCGCTGTGTCTCACTCCGTTCTCGTCAACTTCAAACATTTTTTTTGACAGCATCGTTACTGGAGATGAGAAGAAGATGCTCTGTCATAACATTAAGCACCAAAGACAGTGGCTGGCTCAGGCGTACTTCTAAGCCTATTCCACAGCCTCAAAGTGGACTGCATTCGAAAAAAATTCTTTTGAATGTGTGGTCGGACACGAAGTGAATTGTTCATTATGAGCTGTTAGGTGACAATCAAACAATAATATCAGAAGTTTACTCCAGCAGCTAAGCCATTTGAAGCTGTTCTCCAGTTGTATTGGCTGGGTTTTCATCGATGATAGCCTGCAATTCCTCACTATTGAGTCTTTTGGAAAATCCTTCTCTTGGTTCATTTTTTTAGACTGAAGTCATCCTTTCTGACACGTGCAAACCATCTTCTACGGGTCTTTCTATTCACCACATCCTTTCTACAAGTGTCTTTGAGTGATCTTGCTGCTAAAATTGCTCTATTACCCTTCTGAAATTCATACAGTAAAATATGCTTCATGTGTTCTTTACTTGAAGTTAACATTCAGGTCAATAATAGATATTTATTATAATTACTATCACAAAATCTGAAAGCAAAAATATAATTTTTGCTATGTAAATGCCTACACATGTGTCATTTATAAGTTAAGTTGGTGCATTGATACCCTGAAATTATAACTCAAAAACGAACAGAACTTTCGTATCAACATGATATTTTGGCTCGGGCGATGATTTTTAAAACAATAAATAATGAGCGTCGTAAGCTGAGTCACTACTTCAAATGACCCTTCATGACTAACGCCATTTTCTCTCCACAATGCGATGCCTGGAATGACAGTGATACTCGTTTTTCAAGCAAACACGATTGTACCATGGCGATTATTGTGATACAATTTCAGTCACAGGAAATGCTGCCTTAATCCAAATCTATTTCAGATATTTTTACTTCTACTTGAAGACAGCCTTCGTTCTTCAATCAATTTTGAGTTCATGTGTCAGTGAGAACTGCATAAGGCACTTACTTCGATATTTCCTCTCACCCACCCCCAGAAATGAGCCCATAAGATCGATTGCAATTCTTATCCAGCTTTTTCCGTGTACGCGGTGTCATTTTGAGTCGAAGTTGTTACCCTCTGTGATGAGTTGACCTATGAATTAGTGTGATGCATCGGACGACGTTGCCATGCTAAGCCAAAGTTTCGAAGTAGAAAAATTCTTCGAAAATCTGCTCAAAGAAAAGTCAGTCCCCATCACGTTTAGATCCCAGGGTATCAGTTGATGGAAATTGTTGTCAGTGTTTCAGGTGATTCAACTTACGTTAAACTTTAATAGAAAATGACACTAAGCGTAGATTGAAATTATGTAATTTTATGAAACGTATTCAGATGAATTGAACAGGGCCAGGATGCTTTTTCTCCTGCTTAAGAGATATGCCTCAAAGGTACTGCATGCTTCCATTGAACAGAATTTATGATGCCTTACGCGGTTGATTTTCCATTCTCTATGGAAATTTAGCTTATAATTTGGACTAATGCATGGTAATCTAATCATGACTATTCCAATATTGATATATGCATTTCATTTGGGAGCCCTGACGACGATGGCTATTATTTTGGACGCTGATCGAGGAGGACTTATGGATGCACGAGCACAAGGGGCCGAAGAGCTAAACTGGGAAAGAACGGTCCCGAATGTTTTGTGTTGATGAAAAAACAATGATGAATTTACCAACATAACGGCATTGAAATGATAAAAGTACGGCATTGATGCTCGCAGAATTACATAAAAATTTTCTCATCAATTGAAGAAATGCCTTAACGTTAACATTGTTGCTTTCTTATATGATATGAGTGTAAGTCATTATTCACAAAATTATCATTTGAATGTACAAATTGTGTAATCAAATAGTAGGTGAATAAATGCCGTGGAAACGATCATAATTTTTAAAATGCGTTCATACTTGCCTGAATAGTAACAGTGCTTGCATAGAGTTTAGCATTTCAGAGTTTAGTACAACTAATCTTCAACAGCTTCCGAATCTGATTCTTCTTCATGCTGAAGCGCGAGTATGTTATTATTATTTCACTCAAGAAATTTTAAACAATGAATTTAGATAACTAAAATGATTTCAAGCGAAACTGGAGTCCCAGCCATTCCATGCGTCGGTATTAATCAAGTTCTTTTCCTGGAAACGAGGAAAAGAATACTCATCTATTGTACGCCAAGTTCCTGTCTCACCATCAACTGCGAATGCTGCTGCGACTTTAGCTTTGCCCGGTACAGGGAAGCGGACTCCAGTAGCGCTGCTCGATGTGGACGATATTTCTTAAGGAATTGCAGTCGTTATGAGTTATGACATTGCGCAGTAGAAACATTTCAGCTGGAAATGAAAATCTAACACACTAACAAGGGCAAGGTAAGTTGAAAAATAACGGGGGATGAAACAATTGCTTTCAAGAATATTGTTGCTTACGACGAAATACGACCTCTACCATTTCCAAGTTCATAGCGAGTAAGGGATGTGGGTTAACAAGATGTTTTTAACACCCAAGTGATGTTGTGTGTAAGAGATGTTAAAACACGACTATATTCGTATTCATATTAAAATGGTCAACGCGAGTCAAAAGCTGAACAAAACACCTTAGAGTGAAATTTGAAAATTGACTTTTCGATGTTTCGAACATCATCCTCAAGCAAATCAATTTTAAATGTACAGGAACCTTGTTTTTCCATTAATTTATTACTTTTTCGTGAAGTGGAATCAGAATTTAGGATCATACCAGTTCAGTATCTGCTATCTACTCAAAGACATGGCGGTAAAAATAGGTACCATTTCGCTATTTGTTAGTGATTCATTCCAACAAGGAAAATTTTCTAATTAGGGAATATTACTGGTCCATCCCATAAAATCACGAAAGCTCCTCCCAATTCTTCCAAAAAAGTGGACCTTTCAATTCGTTTTGCTTCACTGTTAATTATTATTCTTTTTGTAGTTAAGGTGCCTGGCAGAATTATTTTTGCAATCTGTCAGATGAGTCTTCGTAAAATTATTCGTCACTTCAAAGTTTAATCTCTATCAGTCGAGTTATTTTCCAGCCCAAAACCCCATTCAAGTTAATTTTGGTTGCCTTCGGTAATCGTGGAGTAACTGAATTTAATTTTTTTCAGTACGGCATCAGAGTAAAACTGAGTCATCTCAAATCTGGCTATGCAGGCTCCTTTTACTAGGGTGCATGTACCTCTAGGAAGGCGGGGCTATCTTTATCCATTTATTCCTCATTAAAATTTTCAATAAAATTCACGCTATAATTGGATCAACTCGTGATTCTATCGTACCCGTTTTTTAATTTTACGGTGTACTTCTTTTTGTTCTGCGACCGATCAAGTGATAATATATCTGCATTTTACATTCAAGCATTTAATTTAATACATACACTCCCAGCACAAAATAGTAGGAGATACTTGTAAAAAACTGCTGAAACCATAGCATTAGAAGTGAATACCAAGATATACAGGGTACAGAAGTATTTTTTATACACGCACTAGGAGGTGTGAAAATAAAAAATTGGCTGTGATGTTTTTAACTTTATTATTTAATTTAAATATAAATGTTACATTGTCTCCTTCGAAATAGTTCTGTAGGCAAGCAACGTGGAGCTAAAGGCGTTTTTTCCATGTTTTGTAACACAGCTGGAACTAAGATTCTAAAAAACCCATTAGCTTCTCGCTTCCATCTTTTCCAGGGTCCTAAAATAATCTTCAACCTTGGGGAAAGGATCACAATGACTCAATTTTGGCGAGATGGGCGACTGAAGAACAAAAAGAAGAGCAAAAATGTAATATGTTAAATAACCGTGTGGCAAGGCGCATTGTCATGGTGCAGCAAACGGTTGTACTTGATGCTCGGTCTCACACGAATGAATCTGTTTTTGAAATCTTTCAAGAACTTATCGATACAAATGCTACTTAAATGTTTGTTGTTGAGACAGAATTTCTTCTTAGATGATCTGGCTGGCAAATGAGCAAATCGGTGTTGTTTGGTGTTTTATTTTGTTCTGTGGGAGCATTCAGTGTACCATTCCTGGGTCTGAGGCTGCGTCATATTAAAAAAATTGAATCAAAGCGAATCAAATTCTATTCTTTCCGGATCATACTGACTTTCAATCGCCGATCAAAAGACAAAAAAAGTGAAGTATTTCCGACTTTTTCGTCAGGTCTTTGCAGTTGAAGGTCTTCTGCTGCTCGGGTCATTTTCAATCCAGTCTCAGCGTTTCGAGAATGCCTTCAACCACCTGATAACCTGGGTCCTTGACGAACATTGTCTCTATATTATTCTCAATGCTTATTAAAAATCTCAATTCTGATGGGCCTGCATTGAAAGCAAAATTATATTTACGTTCGAAATTATTCTAACGGATTTTTCAAAAAGCAGTAGCAACATTCTGTTCACAAAGCTAAGGAACATGGAAAACTTGCTAAATGTATCAAGTTCAAACGTGCACTGATAGCACATCAGATTATTCAGATGTCAATGATGCCATTGATGACGCTCTGGCTCGTCTCGGATGTGGCCCTAAGCTAATCTGACGTCAACATTTAGACTGTGACGGCCCGGAAAGGCGTGGTTAAGAGGGCTTCCAATATGCCTCCACACAATACCGTTTCAACTCTCAGGGCAAGTATTTGTGAATGTCATGAGAAACATTCTCAAGACCCGGTTCATTACCACTGTAGGATGCCCTAGAAGTCATAGAACTTATTAGGGCTCACATGTAGCTTTGTATAAAACTGTCCATTGTAGTGATATGAGAAATCCATGTCTGTAATATCTTTGAATTATGTAACAGGAAAAATTTTCCTGGTATAATTGGACGTTAGAACATGCATCGGTAACATCTACTTTTACTCTGCAAGGCCTAATTCGAATGAAGAGGCGATAGTCTCTCTCGAAATCAAGACACTCACGCACCTGAACAACTCCCTCCTGCAGCGCATCTTGAAGACCTCCAAATGAGTTATTGAAAACTAATATTTACCTACATCATGAGCAAATATTCTGACTCCTATGTCTTTACTTTTCTTTTTCTTTCTCTCCTTATCTATTAATTTACTTTTTTCTCTCCTTTCTCTTCTCTCCTTCTATCACTGTCCTTCATTCGGTACGCAGGCTCCTGTAATTCTGGAATTTCAATTTATTGCCTACGCCTTTATTAGTTTAGTAGCCATCCCAATGATTGTGCTCATGGGTAGTAAAGAAATTATTTGCTTTTTACCATGATAGTCTGCAAGATTAAATTAAGATTTATGAATACCTGAAATATTTCATGGCCCCTTTTTTGAGCTATTTTTTTAAGTCATTTTAATTTGTTCTCTATATTTCGTTTAGTCAGTCGGTTCAAAACTTATATAGTTTGTCCAACTCTTCAACATTTATGTAAGTAGTATGACTGACCATGACGAAATTTTCACTAGTATTGATCCAGATGTAAATCATTTTAACTCAATATTTCCAAACCTTAATGGTATTCGAAATTGTGTCTCTGTTGACGTACAAAATTTCAGCGAATCAATAAAAACAAATTCCAACGACTTCTCTATCTTGCGCTGGAATTGCAGATCAATTTATAGGAAGATAAATAAACTAAGTTGTTTTATCTCAGAGCTTGATTGTAGTTTTGAAATAAGAAGTTTCACTGAAAGCTGGCTGGATGATGCATCGAAGAATATGATTCATGTGCATAATATGTCGACTATCATTCACTACGTAACAATGACAAGCGTGGGGAAGTATAGGTTACCTATATATCTGAACAGATGAATTCTAGAGTCATCCAAAATACAACTATAAGCCTGCATCATATCGAAACTCTATTCATCGAGCTATCAAAAAATGATAAGCGCATTATTGTTGGAACTGTCTATCGGCCCCCTTCAGCATGTCAGTTATCTTTTCTGAATAAACTCAATCATATTCTATTACTTTTTAATAAATCATTTATAGCGAAATTATACTCTGCTGTGACTTTGATTTGTTCAATCTGGAAAACTGTGTTCAAGTTTCCAATTTTTGTAATTCTATGCACTCGAAATCACTTCTTCCGCTAATTACTAAGCTAACACACATCTCTTTAGACTCTGCCACGCTAATTGACGACTTATTCATGACCGATCCAACTGATTTTTCCTCCAGAATATTGACGTATGATTTATCCGACCATTTTCTGTTTTTTTTTTATAAAAAAGAACATATGCAATGCGTGCAATGCGATGCAGGTTGAACCTTATCATTACCGTAGAATAAATCAGTCTAACTTACGAGCAATGCGTACTATGATAACGGAATCCACTTTTTCACTATTTGTAAATAAAGAAATACTCGATGCCACAAATATTGACAATACGCTGTTAAATCTAACTGATATGGTCAACTCTGCGTGTAATCGTTGCTGCCCTTTTGTCACACGTACAACTACATCAATAAACAGACAAAAGCCTGGGGTTACTCGAGATATTATCATTATAAAAAAGGCATACGTGTCTTATATTACTTCACGAAGAGACCTCCAGCTGTATTTAACAAGTTCAGAGGCTAAGGACGAATCAAATTATAGCTTAAAAAAATTATTTTACGTTAAAATTTTCCCAATTCAAAAATGGCATTAATAAAACTTGGAGCCTGCCAAGTTCAATCTATCGACCAAAAAACGTACGACGAACAAATTCGAATCTATTACTTATGCATATAACGCATTAGTAAAGCATATAACGGGCTAATAGCTGTAGCAAACCTCGTCAACAAATTTTTCATCGACATAAGTAGAAACATTGCTGATAGTATTACCACAGATTCCACCCAGCACTTATCCATGAAAATAATTTTTTCTTCTTCGGACCTACTAATGCCTTCGATGTGCTCGACGTCATAAGTACCTTAAATATAAAACAAGTGGACTGAAATCGTTCCATGATAAATATTGAAATGCGTAGCTGATTTGATGTCTCCGTCCCTTGCAGAGATAATTAATTCTTCTCTTACATTGGGCACTTTGCCAGACTCTCTAAGAATTGTCCGTGGGACTCCCATCTTCGGAAGGGGTGAGAAATCCTATGTCAACAACTACTGACCTATTATATATCTGTCCTTCCAATCTTCAGTTATATATTCGAGAAAATTATCCACACAAAGCTCTACTGCTATTTAGAACAGAATACATTTCTTTATAATAAGCAGTATGGCTTCAGTTAAAAAAAAAGTCCACAACGCGGGCCATTCTCAATCACCTACAATATCTTTATTAAAAAAATAGACGAAGGAAAGCTTATATTTTCTAGATTTCTCGATTATCGTAAAGCTTTTGACTGAGTAGATCACAACACATTACTATCGAAGCACGACTGCTATGACATCAGAGGACTTGCTCGTAATTGGCTTAGGTCTTACCTTACTAATCGTAAACAATATCTTGTAATCGGTGATGCTCAATCAGAACTGATGGATAAAAAGTCAGGGAGTTCCCCAAGGGTCTGTTTTGGGACATCTCTTGTTTCTGGTATTCATCAATGGTATTGCTGAGTCCACCTCATCCTTCAAATTTATACTTTTTGCTGAAGATAGCGCTCTCTCCGCAGCTCTTCCAAATAAAATCTATGCTACAAATATTACAATAGCAAATAGATTAAAGGAAGAGTTACAAAATGTTTCAATGCGGTTTAACTCCAATAAAATGTGCATTAATATAGGTAAAAATCAAGTACATGGTATTTTCATACAAAAGAATGCAAGTCTCCCGTGCATCAAATCGGTGATGGCCAGATTGAAGAAACTCATTCACCAAAATTCTTGGAAATTATTATCGACAAAAATCTGACCTTTGAAGAGCATATATCATATATCTGGGCGAAGGTATCGAAATCTATTAGGATTCCCAACATAGTCAAAAATATACTACATGCAGAAGCGTTAAAAATAATGTACACATCGTTAATTCATCCGTAACTTCAATATGGCATGGAAGGATGACATGGAACCGACAAAAACAAAACGAATATACTTTTTGCTGTAAGAAAAGAGCCATTAGAGCAATGAGTAATTTGGAATATAATGTGCATGCAAATGACTCACTTAAATGCCTAATAATTCTTGAGCCTCCTGATCTCTTCCAATATGTACATTTATATTGCATAAAACTCATTCATGCATAAAACTTTCAGTGATGAAAGCGATAAAGACCTGAAGCAATTAGTTTCTGCTCAAACTGGCCCTCATGAGTATTTGACTAAGAACCGAAGTAAATTTATATTTCCCTGTTATTCCAAAACCAGATTGCAATTTAGTTTATTTAGTTATTGAAACGGTATTGAAACTTGGTACTCATTACCTTTTGCCGTTCATGGTATAAATACACTCATAGCGTTCTAAAATAATCTTGAATCCTATTTTCTATCAAGATACCAGAGCCGTTACTATTCAATTATAGCCTCATATCTTAAAAGACTGTTGAAAAACCCTTCATATTGTATGACAGTAAATTAATTTAGAGTATATTATACAATGTATAGTCTCCATTAACTAGACATAATTGAATTCCTAATTTTAAATGGTATCTTCTCCGCTCAATAAGTTCTGGACTTGATCAGTCTTGTGTAAGTTATGTATAAGTGCATTAGGATATTTACATGTATGATATTTGTACGCTTAGCATACGGTCCTGTAGGATGCCCTTGAAGGCACAGGACTTATTCGGGCCCACAAGTAGCTACGTATAAACACTATCCATTGTAATGGTGTGAGAAATCCATTCCTGTAATATCAGCAAGTTATGTAACACTTGTGGTAATAATTTGTTTCAAACTGTAACACTTATGTTAATCAATTGTTTCAAATAGTTTTAAATTGTTTCAAATTACTGTCAACGGACGGTCTCAAAATTGTGTCGAAACTGTTATTGAGGTAGATGGTGACTCCATTGATTGCTTGTCTATGTCTTCACGTTTAGATAACGTTGAACAAGTATTCAATGCTCTATTTTTAGACCAATCTCTTTTTCTGGGGACGGTCCTTCGTTTTTACGTACCTGACGTACGAGGTAGTTGTGTTAAGGACTTGTTGGCCACAACAAAATCCCAAATCTTATATCACTGAAATTATTCTCTTACGATTCTTTCATTCACTTTTAGGTTTTCTAACCATCCTAACATCTTAAAGTTTCATCGCTTCACGGTATTAATCAACTCAGAAAAGTTGCGCGCAGATGTGAGGTTCACGAGATTCTACTCAACCCAAAATGAAGTAGAAAAAAGTTCACTTCTTTGGGACACCACGTGAACTGCTAATGATTTCAATGTCCTTGATAATCCTTGAACTCTAATTATACGTCATTATACCATGGATCAGGTTAGCAAATGAGGGTGAAAAGACGTCAAAGAACCTTAATGCAAAATTCTGTAAACTAATCAAGGAAAACTAATGTCCCTGCTCTCGGACTTAGCAGGCTTAGAATCGTTATCGAATTAAAGCTCATTAATTCCAAGAATGAATAAATTACGTTGGTGAAATTCATGCAACTTTGAAGTTAATCGAATCTTGAGCTTTAATCTACAACGTCGCATCACAGGTGGAGTTGCCGCTGCTCTGCGAGCTGAGAGACTTCATGATGAGGAAGGTCGTCGAATCAAATAATTATTGTAGGAGCAATAACATTTAAATCGTCCACAAAGTTATTGGTATCCTCTTGGGTTATTATCATATTACTGGGCTTATAAAAATTGAGTTTCATCCAAGAATCGCAAGCCATAAATTTGAAAATATTTTTTCTCCGGGATGTGTAACCAATGTACTTTCAGAGTCCTAAATTTGAGTTGAAAATAACTTTTTATATAGTAAAATAAATGCTGAGGGAATATATAATTAATTTGTTTTACTTCACGCTCATTGTGAGAAAGAATTTTTATGTACTGTCAGTAAGATTTCTTGGTCATAGAAGAGTCTCTCGAACTCGTTGCCATCATGCACTTCGTGGTCTAAATGACGGTTGCTATTACGCATTTCATGGCTACATGACGGTTGCTATTACGCATTTCATGCCTACATGAGGGTTGCCATTAAGCATTTCATGCCTACACGGGGGTATCTGCCTCAGGCCAGACCCTCACCACTTCAAACAAATACAAATTACACTTAACCATCACCTGTTATGTACGATATATTTACCCTGTATTTCTAGGCAGTC
>VOMN01025956.1:0-11804 GCA_014899125.1 Orchestia grillus
ATTTCCGCAATAAAATTTGCTTCTATATTTTTGAAGCAATGAAATTGCATTTTTTACGATTTGGGTCCAGGTAAAACAAATCCAGGTTTAAAAACAAATTGAGTTGATATTAGAGCTTCAGCTCAATACTATGTGTACGATTCCTAGTGCATCTACATCTAATTAAATTGACTGAAACAACTAAAAAATCGTTAAAAATTAAAAATCAGGATATTAAGACCGCTGTGGTTCCTATACCAGAATGACGAGTGATAATAAAAATTACTTATTCTTTTAACTGCTCAAATAAATTTTGAGTTTTACAGCGGAAGGCGACACGTGAGGGGTACATGTCAACGATATCCGGTGCAGAATAAGTGGTTCGAGTCTACTTTCGGGGATAAAGTGTCATTTCATCTGATCTGAATTGTGAGTAAATTGGTGCATAATTACGTTAATATATTTACTGTGTGCATAAATATGGCCCCATTGAGGTCTTGAATGTACAGTGACGTTTTATATTAAGTATAGTGTATGGCACATGGTACTGCAGTGTTGAAATATGCGTTGTTTTTTCAAGCTTTTATAATTCTCTGCTAATGTGTAGAATTAGTAGGTAGTCTGAGTAATTTAAACATTCGCATGAAATACCGTAGACTTATTTTGAGGATTTCCTGTTTGTAATCGTCCGACCTACTGTCACATGACGCAGAAAAGTCTATCGTATATCACGTATATTTATGCATCAATTGGTGTCACGTTTAGGACACGCGTTTGTCAAAAATTATTCATGCTTTTTCAGTCCATTTTGGAAGATTTATTTCAGCAAGAACCTGTCGCAGGAATTGCAATTGCCTTTACATCGTAGATTCCCTGGACGCCCGGAGTTTCTGAGATCAGACACGCCGTGGAGGCAAAATTCCAGGTAACTAAAGCCAGCATTAACTAGCGTCTGCGAGCCCAGACCTCGTGCATTGAATTGAACACCAGCTGCACTTCAGAGATCTATGTGCCTATAAAGGCGAACAGCTCTGGGCAATTCTGTAACAGTCTCCTGAGATTAGGCTAAAATCCGTGGCACTAACCTTGTTTGTCGGAGCGTGGCCAGTATCTCTTCGACGTTATACGATTGGGAAAACACGACGATTTTGTAAATGTAAATTTTCCAGCACGTGTTTCAAGGAACGTTTCTAGCCGATTTACTAGTATGTTTTCAGCGTAGAGTAATTTGGTTTTAAAAAAAGATTGCGAGTTACAGGTTTATTACTTTATCAAGCAGGCTTTTACTCTGCCATTCTTTCTCTCCGTCTTCTACCAAATTCCTGGCATACTTCTATAATCCTGTCCTGTTGTCGCACCGTGAACTTCTCTTTTCGTCTTGTTTAACGGAACTTTCATTCTACAACGAAAAAATGAAAATTTAGAGCCCTGCATTGGGTCGTTTCCGACTACAAAGGAAGGCAACCAAAAACTATATGAAACTCTCTGTCGCGCACGAAATTTACGGGTTTTTGAAATTTTGTTCGAGGAACTAAAGTTTCACCGTAGGCTGGTCGAGCTTGCGCAGGTGCCTCACTTGGAGACTCTCCACATCCGACACTCGAACGAGACACAGATGTTTGAAGCATTTTTTCATCAGTTGATGGTACCCGCGTATTTACTTGCTGCAATTTTTTTCCCGTGTCTCTTTAACGAATCATCCCCTGCTGACTGTATTATTCATAAAATGGATGATTTATTGCATCGTTGTCCATGTTAGAGATCCATGAGCCCGACCTCAACTTTTTACGAGTTGAAGCTGTGTTCGATGCTCGAAGCGTTCGAAATTTGAAAATATTCTCATCTTCTTTACAATTCTTCCTTGATTGACGTGCTATGAAGAGCTCTTGACTGTCTAGTTTGCTCTAATTACTTATATATTCAAGCTCAAATTTTGTGTATTTACATTATTTTTTTAGTGTGCACGTACTTTAGAATCCAACAGGTTGTCGACTCTGGTTAGGGTTGCTGCAGATGTTTCATGTTAGAAGATATATAGCAACATTATTCGTATGTGCTCTACATAGCTTTTAGAGTGGTATTACGCCACTCTAAATGCTTCTCTAATCTCTTTAATGAACCCATTGATCTTGTAACTGTGACCAAAAAAGTTTATATGAATGTTTTGCATTTTTCAATAATGCAAACTCATCTGCCTTATTTAGAAGTTGGAGGGAATCGAAATATTCTTTACGCTAGTTACCAGTTGGCCTCTTTTGAGTTTCAAATGATCTGTAATCGCTTTAATATTTACATGAAAAACTCAAATGAATTCAGCATTTCCACCAATCGTATTGCCAGCGCGAGGGATCATGTATTCACAAGTGAAGTGTTAGTTCGAAGTGTTTAATTTTCCAATGAGTTTTCATTCAGTAAAACTACAATTATTTTACACTTTCTAGGATACGACGTTGATGTCGCGCTAGATTTTTGACTGGCTAAAATACTACTAGTAAACTATTCGTCATTTCCTTACTTTCTTAAGCGTCGCACATATTATTCAAGTTTCTTCTGATATTCATGGTGCGCATAATATCAAATTTTACTTACTTGAAAATCAACATAAGAAACAGATTTAGTTGACACACAGCACAGTACAACGCACACTTCTCACGTTTCAGTCAACAATTGGGATGCCTTGCAGCGAGCGCTTGTTCAACAGAGTCGTCTAATGGATCTCAAGATACTATGCACGTATCATACCTACCTCACTCAGGGAAAACGAGCTATATCTCCGTTTTTCCTTCTTTTTTGCTTTCGTCTTTGTTTTTTTCGAGCACTGAGTGCGCTTCCGCTGCTTCAAGTTCAACGGTTGCGCTGCTTCAAGTTCAACGGTTGCGCTGCTTCAAGTTNTTCCGCTGCTTCAAGTTTCACAGTTCCGCTGCTTCAAGTTTCACAGTTCCGCTGCTTCAAGTTTCACAGTTCCACTGTTTCAAGTTTCACGGTTTGGAGAGGAGGAGATTTTGAGGCCGCAAGATTTCCCGGTGATGGAGCGCGGCTGTGTCGAGGCCACGTCGTTTTTTATCCGTTCCGACAGATTTGTCCCGCTAATGCCGGCACTGTCGTCAGGGAAGATCGTTATTTAGCAGCGCTCTCCACTCCCACTTTAGAAATACTGCACTAATGTCACCAGCGAAAAGTCCCTCGGTGTATCGAGCACGCTGAAATCAACGACTGAACGCTGTCTTTAATTTGGTGAAGTCAAATAATGGCGGAAAATTCTAGTGTGGAGTATACATATATAAGACAAAATTCGGATGCTGGTTCCGCCAGGACCCATTCTACAGTTTTCTTATTGGTGGATGGGAATAGAGCTTAATTCATTTGTCGTTTGGTCTCCGCTGAGGAAATGCATCTAAAATAGTTTTGCCTTTCATTTGTCGTAGGAAATACACGCGAGGCAAAACATGCATCTGGATCAACCCACCTAACCTCGAATTTATTGATGGGCGATTTGTGCGTTTATTGATGGGCGATTTGTGTGTTAATTTCGAAGCCAACGAAGTGCAGACAGAAAGTAAGCGTCTCGGAATAAATAATCGGACCTTGGTAATGACATGAAGCACAGATCAGACACAACCATGTATATGTATATATGTATAAATATATTCGTGTGCGCAGGAAACATGTGTTCTATTATACATCGTTTATTAAAACCAAGGACATTTTTTGTAGACATGTTTTTTATTAGCATTTTCAATTTTATTGGCTAGAATTTTCAAATTGAGTCGTAGTTGATATAAATACTTCCAACAGGTATTTTGAATTTTAATGTCGACGTTTCGAATGTTCGTACATTATAAAAATCTAATAGAAAAATTGTCAAAAAATATCCTTTGTCTTTAATAACCAATGCCTAAAAGAGAAAAAAATATACATATACATATACGTACATAAATTTATAGCCATGTACGTTGAAAGTGCCCTTACGAGTACGAAAGGTAACTTGACCACTAGCGTAAGCCGATCTGGCGTTGCCATCCCATTTATCTTCCCCGAGAAAAATGAGGAAAGGATTTGCATCTTACGTTTCCTTTTGCAAAAAACATTAATATCCATCGCATATCGTATGGCTCTAACCAGAGTTTCAATCTTTTACTTCGCAGGGCACCATGTACGATATTTCTAGGCAACCACCTAGAAAACTCGCTGAAGCATCCGAGGGACATTGGGTGTTCCAGGAAGTGTCAAAAGGTCATGAGCACCGAGTAGTTCCTGAATAGCAGGACACCTCGTGGTCGCTAGGGAGATGAGCTATGGTTGTTCAATGTCAGAGTCGAATCAGTCGTACCGAGATTCCTGACGGTTTTAGACCAAAATGAAATTGGTCGTTGTGATTGCGCTCATCCTGGTTAGACATTTAGTGTCTGAGATTTTAGATTTTTAAAGAATGCGTGTCGTGAAAAATGCCGATACCATACACGATACCGTGCATGAAATACCGATGCTGTACATAATACCGTACATGAAATGCCGATACCAGGCATGAAATGCCGATACCAGGCATGAAATTGCCGATACCAGGCATGAAATTGCCGATACTGGGCATGAAATTGCCGATACCGGGCATGAAATGCCGATACCGGGCATGAAAAGCCGGTCCCATACACTAAATGCTGATATCGTACCGACTTCCCGTGAGAATATGCTTTGCCGCATTGTGCAATAGTTCGGAAAAATTACTCCATTCTACTGTTCCTTTTTCTCATGTTCCAGTTACAAATACTCGCAATACTTCAACTAGGAAAATATCGAAGAGAAGAGAAATTTCCTTGAATGGAAATAAATATCTATGGAGCCCTTTCAGAAGTTACGTTAGCAGTGAACGTTACGTTGGTCATTCGGTAGTCTCAAAGAATGAATTTCGCAGCACCAGGCCGCATGTGTTTCAGTCCCTTCACATGCGGAATGCTCCAGTTCCGGATCATGCACTGCGGAATCTCTGCCTCAACAGAGTCCAAGTTTACCTTTGTTGTCGAACTGTGTGATTTTTCCGTGGGTTATAACATATTCAGTGAAAATGTGCGGATGCTCTTACGAGTAGCCTTCTCTCATCTCGGTTGTTTAAGAACGAATGCACACGTAATGCCCAATGTGTCCTGATGGTTATTCACTTCTTGTATATACGCCTCATGACGGATTGTCTTCGTGAGTTGGAATGAAGTTTTGGTTGAACCAACCACTTCCGGCGTTTGGTCTCGGAGGAAGTGGGAATTATTCTTAGGTTCTTGCGCAAACGTGCAGACTGTCTTTAATTTACTAAAATATGTATGCCAAACGGTTTTCGCTAATATTCATTACTTTCAACATCGATCATGATGAAAAGTGTCATCGCTTATTTATGAATATTACTGAATTATTAGTAGAGTCTGTATTGATGTTTAATCTCCAGCGACAAGGGATGAGAATTTGTTTCTGATATTTCCCTAAAAGTTCAGAATGTTTCCATTTAACCAAAAAATTTAGCCCAATGAGCGGAACAATTTCTAAACATGGCACTCTTATTATATATATTTTGGCCTTAAAGATTTATTTCCCCCATATCAGTTTAAAAAAAATAACCGCGAGAGACAAGTTACTTGTGCCTCCAACACACGTGCGGTGCGTGTTAGTCGCTGGTCGTGACGGACTGTCAACGAGAAACGAACACAAGAGCCAACGAAAAACTCTTGTACTAATTTCTGAATATGAAATTGAGCGAATGGCGTGAGAGCTCAATTAGATTTTCTAACGCATGACACGTGCGTTGAGTGTGGAGAAGAAAACGACGTCGATAATTCTCATTTTAGTAGAAGATATATTCCTATGCATTCGGGAGAAGGACAAGAGAAATATAGTCAAGGAAAAAAACAAAATACACTGAGAGACCTCACGGAAGTGGACCAGTAGCTTTTTACGAGTCTTAATCCTTAAATGAACTGATACCTTTTATTCGTTGCACTCATTTGTCATTTGACGAATCAATTTTACCGAACTTCTCCGGGTCATTTTTTTCGGGAAGCGTATTGCGGGTCCTGGCTTTGCGTCTGCTGAGCTCTTATACGCGATGATTTTTTTGTGTAAACACTGGTTGCAGGATCGCTTTTGTGTCGTAACTGAGTGAATAACAAATGAGAGAGAAGAATGTGGTTTTTGAAAGTTTAATTGTAACGGACTTTAACAAAAATGTTCGAATCGTTTACTTTACGTAATTAGTGCACGAAGAAACACACGCGGTGAAAAATATGTATGTACGTAGAATGTACATCTAAAATGTTCAACTGAGTCGTGATGCTTTCTACCAATTTATTCTAATAGAAGCAGCACCGCTCTGCATAACAGAAACACGTCACACAACTGTGAAATTCGCTGAATTATTAACATTGATGTTGAATAGTTGTCTGGCTGATGTTTGCAGCGCGCAGCATCTCTAATCACCTTGTCTTGTAGCCTGACATTTTGGAGTCAAAAGTTCTCCATCGAATATACATTCCAAATTTTCAACTTATTTCAAACGTCGCAAGAATTCATGCATGGCGATGACAATCTATCTCTGTATCGACTCCAATATCATTGACCATTTGTGAATGTTTTTACTTTCCCGTTGAATTATATGTTGCATTCATAGAAGTTGGCATTTGCATGTCAGATGTCGATTTTATTGTAGGAATATAATTAAAGAGTTTCCTTCCAGCTTCACACCTATTCTCCGCCAGCCCGTAATTTCCATTGAGAACCAAATGTCTCCACGTCTCTTTAGGTTTCGTTGTCTCATTGGTCAAAGTCTTCAATTATCCATTTCTCCAATCGTGCTGTTTTGTAGGGTTCAGCAGAATTCGTCTATGGAAAAGAAAGTTTCAAATTCGGTTTAGGTTTTTAATTCACTCATGAAATGTTTTTGACACTGATACTTGGCGTTAGATGTCAAACTCGTCACTCAACTTTTCGAAACATCGTTTGCGCAAAAATTATTGAAATTTAAAAAAATATTGAATAATGAAAAAAAATTGACAGAATTTTCATAATTTTCCATTGAATTCCCATCATCGCTCGGCCTAAAATTGTTTTGCTTTTACCTCTGATCTCGTTGTGTTTTGTCTATATATATAATGGCCCTGCAGAAGGCCACGTCCGGTGCATAGAACTTCGCTGGTAAACAAACCGAACTTGGACGCAGACTGACACTCGCTGAGGCTTCCGGCAATCGGCATTCTTCGTTAATGAAATTACCTTTTCATCACGCACTGAAAGCTTCGTGTTAGCTTTCTACGAGTCACGTAGGTCTCACAAAATAAGTAAATATTTTCATGGAAGGTTTTTAGGAATGAATACACGCGTTCAATGTATATATATACACACTCGTCCATGGTTGAAGTAATGGTAGTCGTTTGTTAACGAATGCGCGTAAACTTTCGAAATTCAGGGTATCTAAAACTAATGCAAACTCCGAGCTATCACTAAGCACCGCGTAGAAAAATATCCTCATAGAACTATACAGTTCTCCAAGGTAAACTTGCATTGATCAATAAGGATTTATTTACTTCACTTCATGGTTAGAGATTGTTCCTGAACCCTATCTCTCTTACCGGAGCGTGCAGGTACATGGGACTCTATCCAAAAGCGCGGCCAAAACAAACAGCAGGAGTAAAGAACATGTTTTGATCGTCTCAACGACAAGCGAACATCTTCCCTCAGTTGTGCTTTTGTGGTCGCAGGTGTTGTGGTGTTGGGTATTACTTTATGCCTCAGCACAAATGAATTTGTGTCTGTATTTTCTTCAGTTCCGCAAAAGTAACTCGACAGAAAAAGGGTCGAAAGCCATCTTGGCTCAGAAGTAAGCCGGAGAAGTTGTTGGTTCACAAAAGTTGAGCGGTTTTTGAAGCATAGCGCTATCGCTGAAGCCTTCGTTTCATAACTCAAAAATTAGGAATTTTGTAGCATTTAAAATGACTCATGAAGCACTTCAATTCTCATATCAGTTTATATGTTTTATGACGCGCGTATTTTGAGTCATAAAATTCGGTGTTACGCGACGATTTCTGAAACTGGGAGCATTTATTCACGCCAGAAGTATTTTGGCGGACGACATTCCATCTTGCACCAGTACATCCGTTCAAACCGACCACAGTCAAAAAATAGCGTCCGTTGTGCTGAGTTGGACGAATATCCTTCACGTCTTACCACCTCCATGCAATACACGTGAAAAAAAGCTCATTTTAAAATTTGTTCACCACCATCAACGAAGCAACGAAGTTCATGACGTAGAAAAACTGTCATGTATGATTTAATTAAAAAACATTGGAAAATTTAATCATATGCCGTCAACTAGAACGAACAATTTCGGAATAGATTATGACATTTTCAAGTTAATTACCATTTTGATTAAGTTTTGAGCTTCTATTATTCTCCTGAATGAATAAAAACGTCCACTACTTGGTTCCCTCTGTCATTTCACGTTGCTGTGAACGTACTTTTGGTACATAACAGGGTTGAACTAATCTAATCCGACCAATAATAAAATATTCGTAGGTTGCAGGTGGTAAAATGGACCTTGAGAGCGCTCTCCGGCAGAGCTGAAGTGATCTTCTAGTGTTTCCTTAATGAGGGGAACCACGAGTTATTTCACCGTGAGGTATTTCTCAAAAGACATTTCAAATTATGGGAAAACGTCGAAGAGCATAATTTCTAGGCATAAACTGGACGACAGAGCGTCGCAGTTATGAAAAACGGGACGACACAGTTCGTACTTACGGGCATAAAAGGTCTTTCACAAGGTCAGTCAAAGTCTGAAGGCGGAGTCGGACGACTTTGCTCTTTATTTTGGAGTTAGAAAGTTAAGGGACTGTACAGTTCCTTGACTCCGACCTGAATACAGAATTGAGAGCAAAGTTAGCATTTCATGTTCATATTTAGCTGCCTGCGGACACCGTCATCAGACTTTAACTGATCGTGTGAAAGGCACCTGAGACCCAAAAGTTTCCCACTTCACAAGCCAACAAGTTCTTTGAGTTGATACGGTGAATGAAGTTTAGTACACTTGCGACTGTTGAAATGGAGCCCTAGAACGATTTTGATTTGTTGAAGTCTATTCAACTTATTCAGCAATTTTCAGCGTTCATTGAACCGTGCGTCAATTTCTTATTTTGTGTAACGTAATAATACGAGGTAAAAATATTCTCCAACCTAATTTGACTTAGAATGAAAATCACGGGAAATACCGGAATTTTGAGCCTTCTTTCTCCCATGCTGATGAAATGAGAAGGAAAATTTTCAACAATAAATAGAAATGAACATTTTGCAAACGTTATAATTTATGTATAAAAACCTAATTCATACTTATGAAATAAATACGGAATTTATATCTACGTACATACATGTTGATCGATTATTACAATCGTATTTCTGTGCAAGTCTGAGAAGTGCAGGGCGTTATACAAGGCGGGTGCACGCTATAGGTGCAAGGACTCGACAGATGGTTATGAATATAAGTGCTAGGGGACAACAGAGGCTGACTCTCTCCGTGAACGGGAATCGGCGCAGTGGAAGGCATTCCAGTGTGCCGATCAACAGGCATTCCAGTGCGCCGATCCAACGTTCCAAATCCCCCGTTGGCCTGACAAGGCAAATCGCGACCGCCGGAATTTCCTTGGCAACTAGAATTTCCTTGACAACTCTCTGCCAATTCCTGGCAACATTGGCCACATTCTGCCGGTCTCAGGAGACGTTGCGGAGCGTCGCAGAACGTTTCTAAAGTCTCCATCGTTTCCGAGCTTTGGTGCGACGGAGACATGCTCGACTGCACAGCTCTGCCGTATTTGGATCGTATTTGGGTCTCCTGTTCTACGATTACCACACGCTTTTTCTTTTTCCGCTTCTGTCTGATGAACACCCACACGAGAACGTTGATGAGCAGCAGCGTGCAGCCCAGGCCCACGGTGACACCTAAAGCCGTCGCGTACGGAAACACCATTTTTCTATGCACCCTGATTTCCTTACGTTCTGTGCTTGACTTGACATCGTCGCTGCTCTGGACGGCTACCACTACGCTTGTGTTCACGTCCACAATGTCACCAGAAAACATACCGCCCGTGTACACATCTTCTGCAGTGACGTTGATGTTATCGTGCACTCTAATAGCGTGTTGCAGCACGTCCTCGCTCTCAGAAGCAACGTTAGAAGCGGCGGTGGGCACTATGAACAAAAGAGACGGCCACGTCGACAGAGGGGACAAGTACTCCGTTTTGATGACCCATTTAGTAGGTCTTGATCTCACTAGACCTGAGTACGTCAGTGAATTGTCCTCTGGGAGTCTGTGGAAAGTGGAGTCGGCACCGTACCTGGCCCCGATTAACTCGAGGGACGGCAAAAGCCAAGTCCAAAGGGCAACTTTTCCAGCTCTGTAGTGGTCCCTCTCCGCGGCTCCTGACACTCCTGAAAAATGCAAGGATGAAACGATCATATTTTTCTGTCTCTATTCCCTCAGAGGCTTGCTTAAGTAAAAAAAGTACGTCAATTGGCACATGGTATATGCTGGGCTGTCTGACAGAACTATCTCAAATTTTGATTCCATTCGCGAAAGTTATTCCCAACAATATCCTCGGGCTTGGGATCAAAGCAAAAAAAATACGAAAATTTATGACGCGTAAGACCATTTTGGAGACGCACAGTAGAGAAGCTCTGTTGATGTATAGTTCATTCGTAGTGCGAAATTCATTTCAGCCTCGTCTGAATTTTTCCGTGAGTGCTTTCATGTCTCAAGCCAAGGGCTCGGCGAGAGTCTGACCATCTTAAAAGTTGCCGCTTCAGACTTGATTTCACTCGGAATTGATGGTGAAAAACTACTAAATATTATCTCTCAGCAGGACTGATCGATAAAGAGAGAAAAAATATTTAACTTCATTCGTTTTACGAGCAAATATTTTCCTGCGTTGTGCGTTACAGTACTTACTGTTCCTGAACAAGATACATACTCCTTACAATCCGAAATCCTGTTTTGACGAGCAATTGCTTCCTTAATTATTCTCCACCGGAGAGTCTTGGACTAAGGTTTCGTTAGTTTTAGGGGGCTTTCTTCTAATTACAACATGAAGATATTTCAAGAACAAGTCCCCGAAGAATACACTATCAGTAAATATGTAGAAAGTCATTCAGCCTTGAGGTTATTTTCCCGCTATTTTAGTAGGCATTTTCAAAAATTAAAAAAGTGTACACATTGAAAAAAGTAAGCTCAAATGTGGAGCTACATCATACAAAATACGTACTCGTGTGTGTATATATATATATATATTGCTTGCTTCATCTTGACTGAATACTTCCGAGCGCGTATGGAGAAGAAAAGCCAACATTTTAACTTCATTATTCGCGTAGGTAATATAGATAATAGAGCATTTTAAATCATTATGGTTAGAAGAGTTAAAATCTACTCGTGCAAGAGAGTGTTGCTTTCGATTTAATAAAGTAAACGATTATGCCTAGAAGTGATCTGAAATTCAAACGATCTCCAAGAACACTTCAAGAGAAATTTAACTTAGGCTCAGAACCTAGATCACTATGATAATACAGATCTATTTTTGAGTCAGATCTGTGATGAAAAAAATCTGTAAGAAAAAACACGCAGTGCTTAGGGATATGATTTCGATTTGATATAATTTTCTAACATAATTTGATGAGCGATCACTCTCTAAAGCACACCTGAAGACCGTTGCCTTCAGCACAAGCTCTGAGCCGTTCCGTAAAGTCGGGAAATAAATGCAAAACATGTATGTAGTGTTTTGGGATTGATGGGTGGTGCCACAAAAGCTCCATGT
>VOMN01025968.1:0-26702 GCA_014899125.1 Orchestia grillus
TTTCTCGAACGTTACGAATACTTATTTGACCCACTGTATATGCTTAATACTTAATGCGTTGATTCACTTATTTTCATGTACATTTGTACATGGCGTTACATTGCGTTGGGCTAAGGGAGGAATACAGACATAGTATGCTTAAATATGCCACGATACCAGTTAATTTCGTACAACCCTGTTACGTTTACATCGGGCATCTAATCCTACGCACGTGAGAGTACTCCAGTTGTAATTTAGCGATTGTTCTCAGTTGCCAGCTTTCCGTTAAGTGTTCCCAGTACTAGAATATAAATGATAGCGAAGAAAAGAGTTTTTTTTACTCAGCTGACGTCTTCTCTTTAGAGAAATCCAATATAATTTGAGATGCCATGTTATTCATGGGTTCTAGTATTCATTTACGTGCTTAAAGCTAACTCTTAACGTTCGTGTTCTATGAATGCATCATAAATTTTTCCTGACAATTGACTGTATCAGAATCAATCGCATACTTATCAGACGACCCCCATTGTTAGGAATCTTGTGTCAGATTTGATTGGACTGCGCACGGAATGAGTGAACATGCTGCTGAATGAGTTCTCATCGTTCTAGTGTTGTAAAACGTATGACAAAAGCCACGCTGGGCGAGGTTACTTAGAAAAAGTCGAGTGTTTTGATACACATTTGATCATGAATAACACCATACATGATTAGAGGTATGAATGCTAGTAAAGTATTTCCTACGCGTTACATCAAAATATCGAAGTGTTCATTCTTACCCAAGACTTCCCTAAATATATTGCATTACTTATTTTTAGTTCACCCGCCATGCATTTCTGACTATATCACCTACATTTCTATAATTGCTCAAATCAGATGAATACTCAGCATTCAGCCTTGACTGAAAAATCGATGCCAAATTCTTCAGTATTACACTTCTTCATGGTTCACGTCATCAAACGAAGTCACTTCTGCTGTACTTCCAACATCTCTCATATCTTAACGCCTTTCTTTATCTGTAATTTTCCAGCTGTTCTATTCTCTCTATTACGTCTTTCAACTATTCTCTACCTCCAAGTCCCTGCTCCATAACCATTACTATTATTTTAACCAGGCTCGAATTGCATTATTATCACAAGAAGCGATCCCTGTGAAATTCAGCAATGTAACATAACAAATGTTTAGTCCGATTTTAATACTGAAACCGAAATGGATGCAGTACACAAAACTGATTTAATCATTAACATTGCCACCAATCGTTTCAATGATCTCTACTCATCTCCCATTACGCTTCTTGATACTTTTCCCATTTTTTTCATAAAATTAACTCCGATTTGAATCGAGAGAAAAAACAAAGACCAGCTTTATTATCAACTCATTTGTTGATATGCGTCTATAAGTACTGCAGAATGATTGTTACCTTCCAAAAATATGATGCATCGGAGCAGGGTAAGAGAATATGTTGGGTGGAGCACAACTTTCTTATTCCCAAAACTCAAAGAACAGTTGAAAAGCGTCCATTTCAATAGCACTGATGAAGCCAAACACGCAGCAAAAACATGGCTGGCTCATATAGGGATTTACAGATTTCTTCAAGGATGGTCTAAAAGGATGTAAGCACCTTTTGGAAAAGCGCATCAACCTTGATAGATGCTTTGTTGTAAAATAAATTAATTGTATAGAAAAATTAAGAAAGAATTACAAAATTACGCGTATTTTATGGATGTCCCTCATATTTCCATGAGCGCATTTGAGAGATTTGTGGCCAAACTTGACGTTTTCCTTATCTGAAATTCAAGCAGCTGTACATCTGTACATGCCATGTACGCTTTACTTGAAGCGTACATATAGGTTTGTAATCAATAGATATAATAATTTTTTTGTATAAAATTTCAACTCAATGAATTACCACGAGAAGGCGGTGGTGCATTTACAAGGGTCTGTGTAACCGACAGTGGCCGTGCGAACACAACCACCACAACCACCAGGTATCTCGGGATAGTTCTTAAAAGGGGCAAAAGAAAAACTATTTTAGTGATTTAGATTGAGATACCTCCATCATTTAGAAGTTAGAATCGTGTAATCAAGTCTTATAATTTTCCTTAAAAAATTAATAAAATGTTCATCAATAGCTGATGGTAATGTCGAGTAAGTACCAACAAAAACCAAAAATCTAAGCCTAGGTTCCCACTGTGAACAAAAAATTAGAATTTCGCTAGAAAAAACGTGAAGAGTGTGGAATTCATCGGAAACGTTGGACCACGTGGAAAAGGTTGGTTGCACGGTAAGACGGAGGCTCAAATGACAGTGAGAAACGGACAATCTGTAACAGACTCCGCAAAGAGCCTGCTGACTCCACTCTCCCTTGCTCTGAAACCACAGAACAAAGACAAATCTCCACGGAGAGGTGATGAGGGCATTCATTATCACCATGTCTCGTCGAGAACGCTCAAAAATCCTACTCACATACAGTGTACGTACTTCCTGAGGAGCGCTGAGTCACCAAAATGCGATCTGGCAATACCGTAAGTAAACTGACACATTATTTAATTTCAGTGCCCACATAAAGATGGGAAAATTCGAGCGGCAGAGCAGTCTCTCGGCGTCATTTCAAAGCAAACAGCCCCAGGCAGGATATCTGTTTATGGTTATGAGGGATAATGTTTCACATAGGTCTGTTTTGAAGAAAAAGGAAAGTAAAGTAACTATCCAGAATCATGGCTTTCTAACGATTCATTATGACTGAACAGTCCCGGACTGATTCGACAGATTTACTTCAATGGAAGCAATTGTTCCTCAGACAGGGCTGAGGGACGTGTGGAGCAAACATTTGAGGGTTGAAGAACGGGTGGAAATACCAACCGAACGAAAAAAAAAAACATTTTTCCTTCAATATAGGATAAGAAAGTACATGACTAAATTGTTGGAGACGACGTGAAAGCTATGTTCAAACCGGTTGAAGGTTTCTGAATTTTGTGGCGAGTTTTTAGCAGAAATTGGCAAAGCGCAGGCCAACATTCCAAATGAGGTACTACATGCGGTTGATTTTTGAAGAAAATGGAATAGACAGGATTGTCCCTGAACGATGTTGATATCTATGAAAAGATTTTTTATATACACTAGGACTTCCTACAAGTGGAAGCGCCATGCACGATCAGTTAACTATTTCTAGATTATACTGCAGTAGTAGGTGAGAGAGTAGACACTGCACAGAATGTGTCTTAATTTACTGACATTAGGAAGAAATTTAGGGTTAATATACCAGCGGATACATGATACCTACGAAGAAGAATGATGGATGAATCAATAGGATTTTAAAAAAGTATGATGGATAACATGCAATTTATTTAATACTGTCATGGGCTGCAAAAAAACAGGAAATAGAAGAGAAAAAGGCCCTGAGCGAGGACGAGAGAGGCCAAGCACGAGAAGCGTTGTAAGCATTATCAAAGTGGTGGGGTCTCGGCATGAGTGAAAAACAAAATTTAAGCAAGTACGGCTGTTGTAACCACTTAGGATGTAGATGTAGAGGTTTGAGAACTTGAAAGTAGAAGAGAAAAACGTAAACGTCTGAAGATAAAAGGGTGCTTGAGATACTTGATCAGACTTAGGATTGATCCGGTTTCATGGAGGGAGAAAAAAGACGTGTGAGAGGCAGGCGTCGTATGTGACTTATCATTTAGGACCGTGAACAGAATATAATAATTTGGCATACACAGCAAGCGAACTAGTGGGTCGAGCATTATTACGCAACGATGGAATTAGGAGGTATGGAAGGAGAGCGAGAGGTTTTACAGAGGTACAGATGGAGTGAGAGCAGAGCAAGCCTAAAAATATGTAGCCATGTAAGTGCGAAAAGTCGGAAATTATTTACCGCTACCGTAATTAACGCAGTCGTAATTTGGGTCTCAAGTCGAACACTTATTTTTCTCACGTGCTTTTAGTGAGAGCGAGCGAGAAGCGAATCTTACAAGTGACCCCAGAGTAAAACGTACCTGCTGGGCGATGATCCTCAAGCAACCTTGTATGTTCTGCACTGATTTAGACATACTAGCTCACTTTGTGCCATACACCAAGCGAGGACGACAGAGGATGTTTATACTTAGAGCTGCAAGTAAAATAGGATAAAACATAAAATGCTAAAGGGTACTGACCGAGCCTCATCTTCTCTCTAGTGCGAGGGTCGACGAAGGCAGACAGGGCCTGCGCGAGGGCATAGCGTATAGCGCAGGCTTGGCCAGTGGTCCCTCCGGCCTCGACGGCGCACAGCACGTCCACCTTACCCACCAGGTCGCACACTTGCAGCGGCAGCAACACCTGCACACAACACGACGCACACATGAAGTTTGGTCCTGAGCTGAGCCTGCACATAAGCACAGGTGCACAAGTACAGGTGCACTAGCCGGTCAGTGGGTGTCAGTGCCACGCAGCGGCAGCGGAAAGAATGGACACCAAACAACAAACTATTATATGAAGCGTGACTCTTTCAGACGAAACTAAAGGCAAACCGCATCGGCGGAGTGTGAACATTCTGTTCAATATGTACAATATGTGTGCCTGCATTTTTTAAGGTTTTTATGATGTTTATTGCTTTGAATGAAAACTGGTTGTGATTCCATTAACGTGTTATACTATATTAGTCAGATACGAGTATACGAATACGTACTTGCATTTTTTGACTCAACACAAATTTAGTGAGAAAATTATTTTTTCTAGTTTAGAGACAAAAAGGGTGAATAGGTTTATTCATAACAAATATGAGTTACTTGTCAGAGTTCACCTAAGTTCAAGCAATACTGCTAGGGCCGTCACAGTCACGTTGGTCACGCATCAGGGTTACAGTTGACATAACAAAGAATTGTGGTGCCATTTTCTTCTTCAAGTTCGATGATAATTAACACTGCACGGCCGGCTGTAAGATCTATACTGATTGAGATGTTACAGATCTTCTCCTTTGGTTGCATTGAGGTATTTTATAATTCAACAGGACACATTCATTCCCTTCAATGTTACAATAATTTGTAAACGGCAGCAATCAAGGATAGCAGCTTCATGTTGTAATCAGTCAAAAAACTTTATAATAATTGTGATTATCACTAAAATCATTGAAACATAGTTCAAAATTTCAATTTTTACATTTGATAAGTGAATGAAGATTCAAAATAAAAAGAATGGAAATCGGTAAAAAAAAATTAGGGACCGCCACATCACTAATCTTAGGAATCCGTCGTATTTCCATGACCGAAGCTAAAACTTATTCATGCGCAGAATACATAAACGAATGGTAAACAAGTTTAACAAACATACAAGCGCCTCAATAAGGCCAATGTAAAGCTAACACTCTCGACGCTGAATGAGTTTTTCAGACAGAAAATGAACGACGCTTGAATTTTTTATTCTTGCTACTCAAGTTATATTTATTTATGAAATACCTCATAACATGCACAGGTAAACACATCATGTTGTGCACGTCCTCTCACCATCAGAGAGAGAGGCCAGCCAAAAGTGTAGTGCCCAGCACACATCAAACCCACTTAATGACGCTAATCGTGTAACAATATTGCTCACACTAAAATTGGAAAAATGAATTGCAGTGATATTCCAGAGAACTTTATTTCCTATGGAGGTTTCATGCTCTGATAGCTCAGTATGTTCCAAAAACGTGACATTCTACGGTGCATATTTTTCTCTTCTGGAGTGACGTCAGGTCTGCAAACGAGTTGGAGTTCATGATCATCAGAACGTTGATTTTTACGAGGTTGTTCAAGGGAAAGAATGGTTAGACAAATAAACGATCAAGATACATACACCAAGTGTCTGAGCTTCACTAATTAGAACAGAAGTATTATAAGGATCAAACCTTATGAATGACTTGACGAACAAGATTGACAGCAGAAGCTGACAGAACCATGAAATGAACACTCAAAAGAGGCGCCATGGAAGCGCCCACAGAGCATGAACTCACCTGCTCCCGATCTTGAGGGTTCTTGAAATAAAGGAGACTGGAGCCGTTGATGTTGAAGAGGCCAGTGCCGCCCTCCAACACCTTCACCAACGTCTTGCTCGTCTTGCGTGTGCCCTCCGCTATCGCAAAACGTCGACCGCTGTCGTCCGTTTTGATCTTGAAATATGTGAAAACGAAAATTTTGGTCAAAAAATGCTAGACATGGTGAAGGGCGAAGAGTAAATAACAACTGCGGCATGTTTATTTCAGCAGGGAGTGATGCCACGTAACTGTCACCCTATTGAGCGAAATTTAGTTTCATAGCTTGATCAAAACGTGACAGACATACCTATCTTTCGGAATGAATATTATGAAATATAATTTCTATAAATTCGTTTAAAAGAAATATTTTGTGGAAAACAGGTCTAATAATATACGAGTACATCAGAAAAATATCATTTAAAATAAGTTTTTTATGGCAGAAGTTACTTGCGCGCTCAAAAGAGATTTTTCACGCCAGCACCCCGAGGCCTATTCAAGAGTTGCCTCCATCAGTCAGGGCCACTTGCTACACACTAACGTCTACTACAGCGGGACTCCCGCAGGGACATCGAAATCCCGGCCGCACCCTTGTCAAGAAGATAAATTTGTGACTTCCGCTTCTGAGCAGAATTGTCTTTGTAACCTAACCTGTAATATTGATTTTGGCTAGAACGTTTTCTGATTATATGGACATCTATTAAATAGGAAAGTGTAGGTTAATGCATGTCTCATTAAAAAAATGAAGTAGACATACGAGATAAAAAGAAAATTCGGACTCGTGTCTAAAAGTTTGCCTGTGGAGTAATACTGACATACCAATAATAGGTACCGTACAGAGGGTTGTAACGGACGGTTTTAAGATGCTTTCTTGATCTAATGATCGTTTACGTCTCCACATAGCGAAGTGTCTTGAAGTTGAGAGGGTCATACTCTGCAAGACGGCTATTCCTCTGCAAAAGGGTTATAATTGCAAGATTTGTTTGACCACAGCCATTTCTTCCAGTCAACTTAGTTGTTAGTGCACATCTTAGCCATTCTGCAACAGCAGAAACTAAATCCATGTGGATATGGTATCACATTGCAGAATCCAACAGGATATGCACCTCACCACATCGGTTGGCTCTGTCAAGAGTCGCGCCATGAGCCTAGCCCCGGAAGTCGAGCCATCATTAGACGTGATGCACAGCCCTTATTGAAACTTGATTTTACATTTGCATAGACTATTGTTGTGTAATACTTCGCATCGAAATTCATCGCTACAACAAAGGCTATACTACGCCAATGCTGAAATTATCCGTTATCTCGTCTTACCATTGCATTTGTCTCCCCTTGTCATAATTTTATCAAATGCTTCAGAGAGCTTGAATAGATTGAATTTTCATAGGACAGAAACCAAAGCATCGACGACACCTTCCACTGAGACATGCAAGTACTCGTGTTTTGTTTCGTTTACCCAGACACGACCCGTCAAAATAAACTTTTTGAAATGCTGTGTTCATTACAGGCTTGGAGTTATCAACGGCTACTGCGTTTTTGATGTTGGCTGTTTACTAAAACAACTCAAAATAATGTCGCCAGTATCAGATTCAGGTTTAAATTTGGTGAAAAAGGAGGCCACAACTCCTTTGACCAGTAACCAGCCATATTGTCCCTACACCAATTTTGAACAAGGTTGGCCATATGGGAGGTGGCTCCAACATGTTGAAGAGTAATTCCAGATTCACCAAATGTTATACGGACTCAAGGAAACAAATTGTTCTACAATAAGTTCAGATGTGTGCTGTTTAATCTTCACCCCTTTTTCGATAAATATGGCACGAGTTTCCTGCCCTGCGAGGTTACACCACCCCAAACCATATCAGAGGCCAATTTTTGATACTGAAAGGACTGGCGCATTTTCACATGGATGTCTTGCTTAGTTTTTGCGTATACACGGTCATTTCGATGCCTGCGGATTGCCTCACAGTGAATAATTTTTCGTCCGTCAACAGAACTGAAAGCTGAGTGCCATCACTCAGTTTTTCAAGTAGAAGCATTGCTCGACTCAACCTTTTTGCCTTTGTGTGTCCAGACAGTAGTTTAGCTTCACTCCTCTTGTAGGGCAATAGCTTTGAATCCTTCTTCAGTAATTTCGTATGGTACCATAGCTGACAAAAACCTTCATTAATTCTAACACGTTATACCGTTGGGTTTTCAATGTCTTGCAACTACTGGCGTAGTCAGGGATATGGGGAATGTGTGGTTTAAACTCTTTTTTCCAAGGGAAGTACTCCCTGGTTATGTAAAATGCCGCTTACGCCGAGATTCGAACCCTGGTCTTCTCGGCTGCGAGGCCATCACGCTACCAGTACGCCATGGAGCCCATAAGAGAGGAATTTCCTAATGCTCGTCCTTGGGTCCCTCTGAATTTTCCTTTAGTGCTTTTAGTGACGAATTCAAGGGTGTTTTAACTGACCGATCTGGACGAATTCTTCTTGGCAGGGACGATTTTTTCTCTTTTAAGATGTTTGAAGACCTTATGAACGCCTGACCTGCTCACACGAGGCTTGAGACGTCTGAAAATTTGCCCTGGTTTATTTCCTGTCTTGTACAGTTCATTAGGAGCTTCGCTAATTTTGCTCAAAATTAATAGAGAAAGGAACGTTTTAAAAACCCATATTCATGACACGTAATACTAAAGTCAAATTTAGTCCATGTCTCTCAGAAATTTTCCATGTAATATGTTGTTTATTGATATTTTAAGAAGTGTCTACACCTCGCTTGCTCCCTTGTATTTCATTAACTGAAAATAAATATTATTGGCCGTGGGGAAGCATTGGTAATAAGAGGAAAACAAAAAATGAGAGACAAAAAAACGGATAAGAGAAAAATAGAAGGGAACTTAAATACATGCTGCCATACACATACGTGTTCATATCGATAATACACCCGAGGGCATAACATGGATTAGTTCTTTCGTATCCAACGCTGTAATATACGACATAAATCAAAAACCAAAATCCAGAGCAGCGAATTCGCGAAATAAAGTTATTCGAATTGTGATCTTATTTATTCTACTAATTAAAAACGCATAGGTTGTAGCTACGCGTAGTTCATTAGCGCAAGCTCACAAACTAAATGAATGGCTAAGAAATGCAGCCCAAAACCTCCGGCACTCATCAGAAACTCGATGTCGGCATGAGGCGAGACCTGGCAGCAGTTGCGAAGGGTGGAAAAAGTAAGCGAAAAGCGAGGTTCAAGCGAATGTCTCACGTCAGGAAGCTAACAATATTCGTGACAGTGAAGGCAACACTAACAACTGAAAAGCATCATGAATAATTTTGCAAAACACAGTTAGTACGAGAGCATAGAATTTTATTAAAAAATACAACGCAGATTCGAGTTGGGCAACATTTTTCATGGATGGGAGGAAAAACATGGATAAGAATAAGAGGGTAGCTACCAAAGGTCTCATTCCTCATTATCAGAGCCCAGAATTTTCCATTTCATGTTAATTTATGCAATGAATATTCGGGCAGTAAGGTTTAGGTGCCTCCAAGAAGAATCCGTTTGGCAGAAAAAAAAAACAGGGGCCACCGCCGGACAAGCGACTGACCAGAATAAGCTAATATGAGCGGACAACCTCCACAGACGCCCTCACAAGAGAACGCAGAGATCAATTCTATGCAAGGTTTACCCGCTAGCAGTCAAATCTTTGCGCAATCAGACATCAGCTGGAGTAATGGTGTGGGCCGAAATAGTTGTAGGTAGACCCAAACATCACTTGACCGTTAAAGATATAAATAGTGCCCAAGATCACCACAATGTTGGGTGTCAGCAATTTAATTCCCTCAATACTTTTCTTGAGCTCACAGTACTAATGTAACACGGAAGTTTGTGCGAAGATTATATACAGAGTTTTTTACATTAGTTACGTAATGCATGAACTCTAAGCATTGATGTGATGAACTTGGCAATACAGTGAATCTCGGAATCTTAGAACGCAAGGTTCACTGAGAAAGAATTTGAGCTTCAAGCTGGGCCAACTTGTCCCAGAACTACGAGACTCATTTCATGGAGTTGCATATCACCGAATCTACGCACATGTTCGAAAGCATTAACATTAACATATTTCAAATTCAAAATGTGATTACAGCAGATACTGAACTGCACCTTCAAGTTATCATTCCGTGTTAATTCAAAATCGCTGTAAATGGGAGTTTGAGGCGCACACCCTACGTACGCCTTTGTTCGTGAAGCAAGCAGGCGTCCACGGGACCCAGCCATCCCTCTCCCCAGTCTCACTTGTTCGCCGCCCAGTCTGTAACGAGCTATCTGGCGGCGGTGGCTGCGCTTCGGTGGCGAGAATGACAGATAATTATAAATGCCCCGGTAGAAGAGTGAGACTGGGCCTAACCTCGGGTGCTCCACGCAAAACTCACCTCTGGGATGACGACGGTGTCGTGCACCAGGTGGATGGGCTCCCTGAACTGCATGATGAAGTCCTTGGCGAGGAAGGCGTAGCGGTGCTGGCACAGGCGCTCCAACGACACAATCAACTTCTCGAACTGCGCGGGCCAAGGATTGAGTAATTCTTATGATCAGTCAAGCCACCTCATCTACTGTATTGGAAAAAATATCTATCCGGCGAAGATATCTGCGCTTCTGCGGTCAAAATTATAGATCATTATGGATGCCCCGTCAAAAAAGCTACGACTGGTATACAACTCATTATTATTGCGAAATACCCGAAATCATTGACATTAGCCTTCCATTTAGACGAACGTGTTGGTAAGCACCAGTTAGGAGGTACCAGGCAGTCGCTACAACACATTACATCATTGGACTCGTACCAGTCACCGACGAGGGCCCCAAGAAAGTACCGCGCCCACCTACCACTCACCACAGACCACAATCACACATTTAGCTTTCAACCTTCATAGGACCAACTTCATTTTTAAATGAACAAAATGTTCCAAACGCCTTCGTCCACGTTTTATGTACTCGTGTAAAAATTCCTCCTAGCGTTTAAAGAGCAATGAGAATAAGGCTAAATTGAATACTTCCGATGTGCACAGTTCCTGTCAGTGGTGCTGATAGGGTCAAGCGAGGACTGCCTCTAACGCGTCGGAGGCCTGAGGTCCTCACACCCGGAGAGCGGCTGTACTCCCTGCCCCACAGGAGGGCAGCTCTCTTTATTCGACGACGTGCACTTTTTCCGCAATGAATTTGATTGCAAATGCTCACCCTAGCAACTGGAGTTATTGGGCGCAGCTCAACCATTTAAATCTAGGAATATGCTCAAATTACATCTTTCAAACTACACGCTTACTCTCTTCACATGGCCAAACTACTAAGGCCCATGAAATTTCATACATACAATTCCTCTCCCTTTACCAGGTTCCCTTCGTAACTCTTCATTTCTCTATCAATCAAAAAGGGTGACTTCATTATTACATCGCAATTTATCTCTACTAAAGAAATGATCTTATTCCCACTTTTTTGGACAGATTCTTTAACTATACACTCCAAAAACATTCATAAACGCTTGAGAATTGCCTGGCGGCTCCTCCCAGCTCCGATGACTCACATCCGCCTCTTTCCATTCACAGTCATACGAGTAAATAACATTAAGAACGTGTAACGTTGTAACGCACCAGTGACGTTCTTCAGTGATCATCATGCTTTTAGACTACACCTTAAAACTAACAAATATTGACGAAATCATTTGAATTTCAATACAATTTAAAATTTCATACTTCCTTCTCCATCAATAATTCAGGTACCAAACTCTGACTTCCCCATACGATTAGTAACCTGCAATAGCAATATTGTCTATTATTTCATTATTGGTGTAATAACATACATCGAAAGCATGAGCATGTTCCAATATGTTCAAATGTTTATGATAAGATCTTCGCTAGTTAGAACCATTATTGGTACCGATTGAGGCGTAGCTTAGCCCCCGACCCTACACCCTTGTGTTTGTGAGCACCTAACTGCCTCTGGTGTTGCGTTCTCGTGCTTCTCTTCCTTTATCCAAACCTATTGAGAATTTTTTGGATGTGGAACTAAAATTAGATTATTTTGTTTCTTTATCCTAAGCTTAAGTGACACACGACCTTTACACCTGTCCAGAGCACTGCTAATTTTGACCGAATTTGTTTACATTCATCACTTTTGATTTGCATTCTCATAAGTATATTTACTTTCTTTTGATTTCTTTCACACAGCCTTCAAATCAAAGATCCTTCTTACTAATCGATGACGATAAAAGCGTCATACCAACGGGGGACAATGAAAATGCAACGCTTGTGTTCCTAATCTGTTCTCATTTTCCTATCGAATTCTTCCGTTCTTCTACCTCTGGAGCTTCTCGTCAGTTCAATGCTATCTTTTACTAGCCAGAAACAATTACTGTGTTGCTTTTTCCTGCAACACATTAAAAGACTCGCTAATTCGTTTATTTCGTCTCTTGGTAGTTCTAAACTGCTTCACCCTCATTGCTTAAAACGCAAACTACTTCTCAGTTCCAACGTATGTCTTTCATTGTATGCCTTCATATTTAACGAGGTTAGTTTTTGCACCGTGTCAATTGATAGCAGATGGGATGAAATGATACTCGAGTGAAATGTTCACTCTACGCGCAGAGCAAAGTTTTAGCGACCGAAAATTATCGCTGTGAAGATTTGCGCGCTGTCTAGACTCTAAAGCTCGATATTCTACAAAGAGAGAGAGAGAGAGAGAAAGAGAGAGAGAGAGAGAGAAAGAGAGAGTGAGAGAGTAATAATCGATGAAAGAAAAACACACAATGGCAGGAATAAAAAGTTAATGGTTTGAATCTCGGGTATTTAAAATCAACTCCCACTATATTCCGAAGTATGGTTGGTGAAAATGAGCGAAAGTTGGGAACCATGGATCAGTCAATTTTTCTTTAAGTAAAACCATAATAATACCTGTATGTGTCGAAGAGTTTTAGAAGTTAGCTTACTGTGTTGTACAGGTAAAACCTCAGCTCTACTCGGTCGAATCATGAACTTGATATTAATGCCCAGGTTGCCTGCCTTCTGACCCTGCACACTCGAGCTGCGCCTGGCACTCACCAGCCAGTCGGGCACTGACTCCAGCAACTTCTTCTCCAGTTCCTCTTTTGTAGCCCACCGAGAGCGCTCAAGCCCCCTGCACACCCAACATAATTTATTACACGTGTGGATCCATGAGGGAAGTTAGAATTAAAACGTGTTAGAATTAATGAAGGTTCTTGTCAGCTATGGTGCTGAATGCAATTACCACATTCTGCTAACATCCTCGAGACGCCAGGCTATACTGTAAGACATTCGCCTTATTTTTAAATGCAAATCTGGCAAACACCCAGAGAAGTCAGCTTTCTCTTCGAGCATCGTACAGGGAAAGTAATGATCTCTTAACTGGTTTGTTTACAAAACGGCAATGCAACATTTCTCAATTCATATTCAAGGAGAGGACCATCTATGATCGGAGCGAAATCATTCAAATTAGTCCTCCTACTTACCACATGAGGAATTTTTTTCACGAAAAATTCCACATACATTCTCTAATTCGGTGTTTAATCAAGCACAAGGGCTGTGGTATTGTTTGGGAGTTATAAGTTTTGCCTTTGCAATGGAGGAAAAGTAATATCAGCAGACTATATATAAAAAGTCTTATCAAGCAGGACTAAAAAACACTTGAGATACAAGTCAAAATTGGCAGACAAATGGAACAAGAACAAGTCACAAGTGGTGCAAGTCAAAATTACATCATTACTTTCTAAGAAGTAAAATCTGTTGATTTACACAGTAGTCTGCCATATTGTCTAGAAATTAGGATGCTGTGGATTAAATGAAGAAAAATAAGAGTGCAGAGCCCAAAATTGCATCCCAAGTCAGGCTTGCTCTGAGACGGTGGCCATCACTCGCAATTGCCTTAGCCTGCTCTGGCATACAACTAATTCATGTAGTATAACGTAAATCCATTGGCTCATGAAGTAGCCAATTTATTCACCAAAAAACCAATCACAATAACTCAGCAGAATCAACTGCTTAAATATACACTATCACGCAGATAAGCTTCTCCAAACGTGTACTGTCCCTTCCTTTTTTTTACATCATCACCTATACAATTTTTCAACTCGGGACACATTGGCAGTCAGCAATTTTTTATAATTTTTTTAAGTATCATCTACTGGTGCAGCTTCTATCACTGGTGCTAAATCGAAACATTAAAACAATTCAGTTTACCGTCATTTGCATGATCATATTCTAAAATATAGCATTCCATGCTCCATTAAACTCTTGTCACTAGAGTTCCAAGTACTTGGCTACCAACAGCACCCTGAACACACAAGATACTTATGTCTCTTCCTGTCAATCACTTCCAAGGCTCTTTTCAATGGACCTGCACTCACTGCCCTCATCATACCATCTACTCAAAACCTAAAGTTACTAAAGAAAGATATGAAATTTTCTGATAAGAATCTTGGCTGTAAGTGCCAGTAATATTTATTCATGATATTTAAGAATGCTTCTGACAAAATTTCAATTTATTCATTATATTCAACACGTTGGCCGCGATGTGCGCCATATTGGTACACGCGATCATCTAACCTAACGTAACTGAAGCACTAACATATATGAATATAAATTTTTAAGTTTTCATAAAATTTGTGTTCATTACTTGAATAAGCTAGTTTAGATTATAAGGAAAAAGAGCAGGATAACCAAATTTGTGAAAACAAAATCCTTAATTTTTAAATTCACAACCGAGACATTTGTCGACATGAAATTTTACCTGTATGGAGAAATCGCGGCCAACGTGTTAAGAATGCTTCTCACAAATTAGTTATAATTTTGCAAAATTACAATTTATCACATTCCAATAAATCCTCCAACAGCTTCTGTCTGTTTTGAAGTATATTATCTGAACTAGAAGCTTTGCCATAACACACACATTCTCATACAACATTGCTTCTAAAATCCTACATGAGCTAATCCACCACTGCAAAACCTTTCGAGCCTTTCGAGTACCAAATCACAGAACCCAATATTACAGCAGAAAGCTGCAGAAAAATTTCCATATCAGACCACAAAATGTGAATGCAAGCAGGTATTGTTACCTCTTTTTCATCGAGTTATGAAATGTATAACATATATCTCAAAATATTGCATCTTTAGTGATGAATGAGCATACTAAAAGCGAGTGTCAATTCGAGTAATTATAGAGCAAAGGTAGTGTATGTAATAACACTCTAGTGACAAAATTGGTCTGATAAACACTTATTCTAGAAATATGTTACGATGCTCGAATGGCCAATTAAATAATTCAAGAGACAAAAACACACACAATTATGTCCCATTAAATGTAGTTGTAAGAAATGCACAGACAACCGACAGGGAAAGGAAATTGAGCTCACATACTTACAGTCTGTCAACGATTTCTACAGACGCTCCCGACTGCAGCATCTTATCCTCATGTTGGTTGAGACGCCGCAAATGGCCTGCCAGGTCCTGCAAACGTGTGCAGGCAGCTTGTAATTACCACTGCATACTGTACCTACTTACATTCATGCGAGAGTTGTGCGCTCAATTTCCTCTCATATAGGGAAGCAGTGGGTTATCGCGACAGTTCATTCTGAGGTGAAGCTTGGTAATCCTTGTCCAAACTGTTTCTTGTACATCCTGTGCTACTTGCCACTAACAGAGAAAGGGACATAGGATGTGTCAGCACAGAAAATCTGCCTATCATCAATGGACCCGATACCCACAAGCCAATGTCATACTGTTTGTGCCTGAGCATCACTGCTGCATGAGAGCTCGTCTCACTTCCAAAATGGAAGAAATTCTCATAATGGAGAACTGTTTATTCAAGGAGCAGTCCACTCACTTAACCAAGAAAAATGGTTGAAATATTTTGTCACAGAAGCCTGAAAAATCAGATTCAAGTAAATTGAAGTTCAGGTTCAAGTAAATTGAAGTTCAGATTCAAGTAAATTGAAGATCAGATTCAAGTAAATTGAAGTTCAAATTCAAGTAAATTGAAGTTCAGATTCAAGTAAATTGAAGTTCAGATTCAANGAAGTTCAGATTCGAGTTAAGTGAAGTTCAGATTCGAGTTAAGAGAAGTTCAGATTCGAGTTAAGTGAAGTTCAGATTCAAGTTATGTGAAGTTCAGATTCAAGTAAATTGAAGTTCAGATTCAAGTAAATTGAAGTCAAATTCAAGTAAATTGAAGTTCAAATTCAAGTAAATTGAAGTTCAAATTTAAGTAAATTGAAGTTCAGATTCAAGTTAAGTGAAGTTTAGATTTAAGTTAAGTGAAGTTCAGATTTGAATTAAGTGAAGTTCAGATTCGAGTTAAGTGAAGTTCAGATTCGAGTTAAATATATAGGAAGGTACCATAAATTCTCAGGAAGGATGAGATTTCCTTTATTTTATTTTGATACAAATGATTATAAATCGTTCAAGAACAAAAAATATTGAAATTGAAATATGAAACATTTCAGCGAGCTGCTTGTAGAGTAAGCTCAGGGGAATTTTTTTGCATTTTTGTCTATTCTAGATGTAGGGTTTCAACGAATGAAGTAAAGTATGAAATCTATAACATCCAGCGATCGATCTCCACATCTAGCTCCTGTTATCTCAAACTCCCGTGATTCACGTTAATTCCTCACCGCCCCATGAACTTAAGTGTTACGATGTTGCGAAGTGTAAAACTAAAGACTGTCTACTGATTGAGGGTCAATTGATTGTGATAAAGCCCAGTGCAATCTTCACTAAATCAATCCTTGATCAAGTTTGTTGTGTTTGATAGGCTGTGGCCTTGGGGTGTGTTGGTACATTTTTAATTCAGCGTCACCGATCATTAGGCTCGATAGTAGGATATAAGTGAGGTCATTGTGTCGTATGTAGCCGATTGATTGTATTGTATTGCGTTGAAAACCAGCTGGTTGAGTCGTAATGGTTCGTGGTCGTTAATAACTTTAGAAGCCGATATTCAGGTTGTTGCTATCAATCATAGTGTGCGTTCCTTAAGTACATGTTGAAATATGATCCGAGTATCATAAACCTGAACAAAGGAAGATCCCGCAAGAACGAGCCAGTGAGAAGCGACAACTCAGCGAGGGTAAACGAGACAAGTGTCTCTCCTCCCGTGAGTACCGAATCACATTGTTTAATTTGAAATTGTGCGCTGTGTTTGTGTATAGTAGGGTTCTATTTTGGTGACATTTTATAACATGATGAGGGAAATGCCAAAGCTCTCTGCGCGAGCTGTGGTGCTGACTAAACATGCTGGTCTGTATTTTAATTGATTGATAGTTTATCATTTAGTGATTAGCAATACATTTGGGTGTTTACGTGTTCATGGCCAAGTCAGCGCCACAGGAGGTAAGGCTCTCACAATGAAGAGCCTGACGAACCTCGTCTTAGCACACCATGAAAAATGTGTTTGAGGTGTATCATCCTCCAAGAGTTTATGGCCTGTGATGATAAAATGAACCTCATTTGATACAGAATTGCAATGCACACAAATTTTCTACAATTTTTCTTTTGTTTAAAAATTGAAAGTTCCACATAAAAATCTAAAAAAACTTAAACATAAGCAATTTTTACAAAATGTCAAAAAAATTGTTTCTTTAAAATTAGGTGAAAAATTAACTTTTTCAGCATTGAAACACATGAAATAAGACTAACCCCATCATTCCAGTGCAAAAAATGTGTGACATAAAACTTAGAAAATTATACAATAACTAAATGTTTTTTATACTTTTTGAGGGAGAGAAGTTGAAAAAATTAAAGAAGTAAAATGCATTTCTTTCGTTTAGTTACATAAGTGAGCCTCATTTGAAACTGAACTGATCCATAGGAAAAAAGTTGATTCAGCCCCTGGATGGTTCCTTTAATGACGTAAAATGCTTTACTTTTAAAAGGCAAGTCACTAATCTGAAATGAACTTTAATAAATCGATATTCATACTCTAGTTTTTTTAATAATTCCAAATGGAATGCTAAACTATCACTATTTTAGTATCTTCTTACAAAGGGAAGCTGTATTCTAAGGTGAAATTTGTTTTAGCCTATTTGGTTATAATATGTGATGGATTACAATAACTGTTAGTTGCAAGAGGCTGACAGAATTGTATGACCTATCTACAGAGGCAGGACCAGATCCACAACAGAAATTCATTCAGAATGCAACAAGCGCAGTACACAAATCAATTCCATACAACCTAAATTAAACAGAAAAATTGAAGCTGATAGACCACATGACATACAACTAATTGAACAACATTAATTCCACAATCAGATTTGCAGAAGTGGCAAAAAGATGCTGGGAAGGACAAAGTATTACAACACTCTCCAAATATCTCAACATTCTTAGCTGAAAGTTTTTTATTAGCATAAATATTTTATAATTCTTCAACATTACTTAAGATGGAATACATTCCAGTACATTTTTATTCTATTTTAAACTTTCAATACCATTCAATATGATTGACAGGACTCCATTGATGCTGGTCACCCTTTTCATGAACCAAAAAGAGTACAATACCCACGTGCAGGCTCTGGTAGAACTTGGGTTTGGCAGTGTAGAAGAGAGAATGGTAAGGCCTTCCTGTGATGTCAAATTGTGCTCCCTTTTGCTGAGGGAACACTTCGTCAGGGGGCAGCATGTGAGGCCGGGCTTTTTCATCTGTCAGTCCACTGGGGAACAGGTACTCAATTGCATCCTGGACAGAATGTTAAAACATTAGGTTTTTTAGCAATTAAAAAGTTACAACACATACAACCTGTAAAGTTAAACACAAACATCAAAAACCGCTCTCGCGTTTGTAAGCCAAGTTTCTTTACTCAGAATTTTATAAGACTCCATATGGAAGTAGAAACACCTGCAGTTGTGTGCATCTAAAATTCAGTAGTACAAAGTTTAAGATTCTAAACCCAATGAAGTACTGAAGAATGAAGCAAATAGTTTAAATTTCAGCATTCGAGGAATAAGAGCCTCCTGAAACTTAAGAGAACTAAAAAAAAGAAAACAAGGCTTCCCTACATATAAAAAGAAAACCATAGACTCAAGTTAGAGATATTACCTATTCTGTGGTGGGTAGCTAGACATCACTGAGACAAGCAGAATTCCTCTGCACAGACGAGGGCAGACACAAGCAATGTACTCTCACCTTCCCACTAGACTGAAGCTTAGGAATCTAACCAAACTAAGGGCAGGAAATTTTTTTTTATAATGCACTGAAGAGTTATTGCTTTCCCAATAGCTAATTCAAAAATGTCAGCAATAAACAGTGAAAGTTTTCACTGTCACTAAACAGGTAATTGAGCCTCACCTGTCCACATCAATAAATATGCTAATAACTTTATAATGCACTTATGGCAAAATTTCATCATTAAGGTCATGCAATTTACACGTATTTGAGAAGTGTGCAGTAACCCTTTGTTGCACAGCAAAATAGAGCTATCCCTGTCTAGGAAATCAAGACACTATTTTCCAGTGAAGTCCAATGTTATAACTTAATTTCTCCATAATAGAAGATTGATGTTACAATATTATGATTATGGTTTAAAGCTCCCTATCCATATGAAATGTGATTCAAAGAAAAAGGCCCACATAAGTATAGACTATAGAAAATGGGAAATCATTGCACAAAGTGTGTTCCCATACAGGATCCTCTGCTCATAGAAACATCAAATTAAGAATGAAGAAGAAAAGATAAAGAAGAGGTTGCACAGAAGGTGTGAAAATTTGAAGAAACCAAATAGGTACTGAAGACAGAAGTCCTCAAGGCCTATCAATAGTGAAAGTAACTCAACAATGTGATTGATGCTACAATTTTCCCTTGAAACAAAAATACATCTATAATAAACAACAAATTTTCAAGACCAATATGAGCATACCTTTGAATTTTTGGAGTACAGAGGAGGATTTTGGCGATGTTTTTGATACACTCTCATATCTAACCTCTAAGCTATTCAATTACAGATATTAAAGTGAAAATATTTTCCAATGTATGTAATGATTAGGTGCAACACTGACATATTTTTCTAAAATCTCCACACACACAAAACCCTCCAACACCCCACCACAAGACAGCTACACACATACAAAACCCTCCAACACAACAAAAACAGAACTACACACAAGACCTGCCAACACCCTACTACAAGACAGAACTACACACACATGACCTGCCAACACCCCACTACAAGACAGAACTACACACACAAGACCTGCCAACACCCCACTACAAGACAGTACTACACACACAAGACCTGCCATTTCCCCCCCACCAGACTTACACAAGACCTGCCAACCCCACCACTACACTCACATTGATGTCTTGCTGGGTGAGGGTTGCAGCATCTAGACCCATAATGTTGGCAAGATGGCGGCGACCCAGCTCAAATTCTGTCACCTTCTCAGATAAAAATTTCTCTGAAAATAAAGGCAGATAGTTTGTAACTACTAGAAATACGAATCAGAAGTAATGAATTGAACACAAAAAATTGGAACAGAATTATAAGTCATAACACAGGTTGATTTTATAACTTGTTTTCAAAGGTCAAAGGTTTTAAACTGCTTTATGATAATGTCTGCTGAATTCAAAAATACCATTTATTTTTCCTTCCAGGTCAGATTCTTAAGATACGTTTGGTTAAGCAAGTTCCCAAAAAACGTGTAATATAATCGACTGTATTCAAGTGCCTATGGGCTCCACTTGCACAGCCCATCAATGGTGCCTGATATTTCTGTGGCAAACAGTCCTGCATGTGGCCTACAGTGCTGTGATGAACTGTACTGTTAGCTTGCAAGATTACTCCTGGTGCTTGAAATGGGATGTGGAGGCTGCTTAGCACAAGAGAAAGTTCCTGAAAAAACCACTCATCTATCTATGAATAGCTTCTTTTGTGTAATGTGTAACATCTTTGAATTTAATATGCCAAATTTAAGCTTCATGTTTCACTTAGTGATTGATGAACCTATGAAATGTATTGTATTAAAATACAGTCACATAATTCCAATAAGGGCTTGCATCTCCAAATCTGATCTGACTGGGGAAAATGAGTATGATTTCTGAATTCAACATAAAAACTGGCTAAGAATCAGTTATCAGATGTCTGATTTTGAAAACTTCAAAGACCAGTGTTATTCATAGAAAACACCCTATTCTGGAAATGGAGCAACACTGATCCAATTTTAATTTGAACATGATACATCTATCATTATAGAGTAAAAAATAAAAAAAATTTCACAAAAATAAAAAAACAGAAATAATAAATTGAACATAAAAATTCAGAACAAAATTGCAAGCAATAGTATTACTCATAAAAATATCAAATTCTGAACATGGATCCAACTTTAATTTCAACATATTACATTTCTTATTGTAGTGTCTGATGATCTTTCTTTATCCTTTACTAACTCAATGGCATTTTAAACTCATTAATGAAAAATTCCTTCCATTTCCTAATGAAAAAATCTGAAATGTTAGTTTCACCTCTTACTAGTCTTGGAGAGTTGACTGAATAAAATAATTTTTTCAACTATGACCCAAATAACTGTCTGATTGTGTATGAGGGGACTTCAAAAAGTTTGTGGAAAGGAGAGAATTTGAAAAAACTATTTAAGTTATGTTTATTTTTCAACCATATGCATTATTTAGGCCAGGGGTTGGCAAAGTGGTCAACATCGACCCCTGGGGGGTTGAGGACAGAACTCAAGGGGTCGATCAATTTATGGGGGTTGGAAGGGGGGTCAATTAAAGAAAATAAAAAATCAATTAGATTTTTCAATACCTTGGATACAAATACATTTTTTGTAGAAAAATTGTGAAATTTGGTCAAATTTCAATCGACGAGTAAAAAAGTTTGCGATCCCTGATTTAGGCCAATATATTTTTGCATACACCAACGCATACCAGCCGACAAATCCATCAGTGTAAAACTGAGGGTGGGCAATTTGATCTGGGCTAAAGCAATTCTTTTTACATCTTGAACTGTTGGAAACATACCTTTTCAAAAAAATTTCAGATGTGGATGCAAAAAGAAATCAGATGGGTCTAAATCAGGGCTTTAAGGTCAACGTCAGATGATCTTTCCGAAAATATGTGTAGTGCAGCTCTTGCCTGCTGACTACCATAATTCAGGGCCTTGTCAATGTGGAAATCGATTTAGGACAATAATTTTATCCAGATTTTTATTGACACTTTTCTTAAAAGAACCTTATCTCATAAGCAGCTGTAATTATTATTTGTTCTTGAAGTCTCCACCATGCATTTCTGAAGATAGCCACAATTTTTCCACTTGAATGCTAAGATTTTGCCTCGACTGGCCCACTTCCACCTTTGAGCAGCCTCAAGCTTATAATGGTAGAGCCATGTTACATCCCTAGACACAATTTTCTTCCAAAAGCCTAGGAATCCATCGAGCAGAAAGCTTACTTAGCTATGAATTGCATGTGCAGAACCCATAGAATAATACCTAACTATGAAAATCATTATGGAGCAAAAAGCAACTTCAGTTTGAAGATCAGATTACCAGTGACTTTGAAGCTTTCTAGCCCCATGAAATATGATCCAAAGAGTGAAAAGAAAAATCTATCCAGTATGGACTTTGAAAAATGTGTAATCTATGCACAGGTGTGTCCCCACACAGGATTCTCTATGCGTAGAAATAGTAAGTTGAGAAGGAAGAGGAAGAAAAGATAAAAAATAATTAGCAAAGAAGATATGAAAATGGGAAGAAATAAGTGAGCACACAAGACAGAAGTTCTGAAGGCTTAGCTAAAGCTGAGGTTCACTAACAGTGCACCCTCGGGAACGAGACTAGTCCCTGTAGTATAGGATAGACAAACCTAACTAACCTAACCCTATTGCTTATGCCTCTAGAGAAGATCATAATTTAAAATGAAGAGCAAGATAAGCCATATTAATCATTACAATATATTTTGATAAAACCAACTCAAATGTTTTGGCCAGTGGCTACCTTCAAGGATAAGAGAAAATCTCTGAAAATAAACTAATGAAATTAATTCAGTACACACCTCAAATTTGCACAAGAAAAAATTAAAATACTCAATATCTTACAACCAGTAAAAGCAACAAAATAAAAAGTGACAAAAAAAATTAATGTGCACGAGAAAATAAAATATGATGAAAGCTGAGTTGACTATGATGAATTGAGAAAAATTAAAAGTATGATGAATTGAGATTATCTATATACTACCACCAGGCAGAATGAACAAACTATCTTTCAAAACAAGCTTAAGCTTGAAAATATATAAGTCAAATTTTTGTATATCCCAGTTACATTGTGCTTTCAATAGGATAGAAAATTGGTTAGTAACACCAGGTTATGGCTATTGCATTGATCAAAATGGGAGTTCTGACACAACCGCACCTATTCTAAAACTTTCCCCAGAATGCGTATTGACTCCAGTGGGAAGAGTACATGAAATTAGAAATTAGTAATTTCAATAGTAGTACTAAGAATAGCTAACACTTCAGTAACTATCTCACACCTAAGAGTAGCAGACATTTAGCATGGACTTGGTAGTAGTAGTAGTGGTGGTGGTGGTGGTACTTGTGATAGCAGCGCTTCAGTAACCCAGATTATCTTGCATCAAAAAGGGCTTAGGAGAATGGGGAATTTATACACAAGGTGTGTTCCCACACAAGATCCTTTGTGCACAGAAACAGAAATTTAAGATAAAGAATAATTAGCAAAGAAAGCATGAAAACAGAAAAAAACAAAGTGGGATAAGAGTTATAAATCCTGAAGGGCTATTTATAACTGAGGTAACCTACCAGTGCCCCTCTGGGCATGCTAGCCCCATAGCATAGAACAGACTAACTTAACTAACCTAACTCCTATTGCCCATTGCCTATCTTTTGCCCTCTGAGAGGAGTACATTATGCACGCATGATGTACTCTGATGCAACCCAATAACAAAGAACCACATTTAAAACAATAACACATTCTTAATTTAAAGTAACAACTTCCACTAACTCAGATACTACTTTCAGAGTTCTTTCTAATTTTGCTACCCATTTCAGCTTCACTCACCAGGTAATACTAATTATTGCCAAGCATCATATGCAATATTCTCAACACACATTTCAATCTGCATGAAATCTTGAACAACTCCCTACCATACCTGCCTTTAGACAAGCAGATATCTCTTGCTAAGATACTTTACTTACTCTGAGCCTGTACTCGCTCCAAGTAAGTCTTGGCTGCTTTGTTAGTCGCAATATGTTTGATGGCCTCCCGGTCAGCCGCATCCCTCACTTGCTGGATCATCTCTTGTTGCTGAGAGAGCTTCACCATTCTTATATGAAGGCTGATAGAGGAGGAACTTCTTTGCTGCAGTTGGTAGTACATGAAATAGTGAGTTAGTTTTTTTCCTTGCAGGGCAGAATGAACGTTTTACTTACGCTCTACTACTTCCCAACAGCATGAACAATTGATATTTGACAATACATTCAATTTAATCTAAAACTCTTTAAATGAAGCAACACTAAAGCTGCTTAAAATTAAATTCGAGAGAAGCCAACAGAAAAAGTGCTAAAAAAATTGACTATACTTTTATCAACAGATTTACAGATATAAGTATCTACAATACTCATAGGCCATTGGTAGTTAAGCTAGTGCTACACTCAATGTTAATGCCTTAGAGATGAGGAAACTGGGAAGTATTTCACCAATGAATAACTTCCTCCTTGCTGATGATATAAACTTATCAGCATGTATTTATATACCTGCAATGAGATTTCGATTTAACTTTAGTCTGAAGTAAAAATTTTCAGTAGTTTAATTCAGAAACTTTTGCAACCTGCTGTTATATTTGACAGATGAAAATATTTATGGCACTAGCTAAACTTATTTCAGAAAAAAAATTGAGTCAGCTGCTCAATCCAAATTCTACAGAAATTTACAATAAATTATTAAGAGACATCACATAAGGTATAATAGACATGAAAATAAAAGACGATTTTTGTTAATTGAATAATTTTGCATTTATATCTATAGATACCTTGGAAAGGTTTAGAGGCTATAAATTGATTAGTTATTCAACTTCATAGCATACCTATTCTGACAGAAATATAATAAAACAGATTTTTGTCAAACTAAAGGAGCCTTCTCTTTTCTAACTAATTGCTAATGCACTCCTTGAATAAATGGAGGACATAATTGCTACTTTGTATACAATGCTGGAAGTTTGCACCTCCGATGCTACAACCGTAAGCCCAAAGCCAAAATCCTCATTATGTCTTTGTGCAGTAACACAGCAGTTCTGAGATAATCTTACAAGCATTGATCTGCTCTCACCCAGACAGTGTCATGTCTCAACCCAAGTAGTGCAATGATGATATGTCTGAAGGCAATCAGGCCACTGCCGTAAATTTCACGTAAGCGCATGCTTCCAAACTTATCCAATTCGAGTTCAATATAATACTGTACCACAAGGATAAACAACAAAGACTGTTCAGAGCAGATGTCTTCAATGCCATAAATTTAGGAAAGGTGCACATTTTTTAATATTCTTGACATTAAATCTGCCGGTCTAAACTGGCCATGCCTGAGCATGCTGTAATATCCTATTGGGGAACAAAATAGTTCATATTTTTCAACAAAAAGGAAGAGTGTCACCTGGTTGCTTCTGGTACCCAAAGGAGGCTTTAGGCACGCAATTCCAGTTGAGAATTTGGATGAGGAAATGTTGCAAATAAGAATCTCGTTTTCTCAAGAATTTTTGCTTTAGAAATTTTAGCTCTGGAGGGGGGCAACACTGCGCAACCAGGCCCGAACCCTATATAAGGCAGCGAGTCATGCTGTACTCCAAATCAAAATGATAATAAAAAAAATATATACAGATCTATATATACAGGGTGGCGCATATGTAACGCATTCTTTTAAAAATTGTATTATGTCTACCAATACCCAGTGTATACTTTCTTCTTTATAAATTTTTTAAAAGGGTGCATTACTTATGCACCATTCTGTATATATCTCTATATATGGATATTTATGTGTGTGTATATGTGTGTGTATATATGTGTGTATATATGTGTGTATACGTGATAGAAATATACATTGGAAAATGCATGTATATATGGATACAAATAGATAGGTTTGCAACAATATATATGTGAATGTGAATCTTTAAACAGTCAGTCTACTTTCATAAGTTGTATATGTTGTATATATGTATAAGAACTACTTGTAAGTTATACACTGGTGTGTATATTTTGTTCAGTCTGCATGCGTGTGTGTGTGTGTGTGTATATATATATATATATATGTATGTGTATAAAAATAATCATAATGTAAGAAAAGAAAATGTATATATGTGTATGTATGTGTGTATGTGTATGCATGTGTATGTACACAAAGTAGTAATAGCTGCCTATTATTTTGTAAATAAGTATTCAACAAGAAAACAGTACTTCATATACATGTATGTGCTTATCTCTAGTTGATTTGGATATGACAAGGAAAATATATATATATATATGTATGCGTGTATATGTGCATATGTGTGTATGTTTGTATATACGTATGTGTGTGTATATAAATAAATAAATAATATATATATGTATCTATAAATGAAAAATTGCATGTCCTCCAATCTGTGTATATAGTATATATGCACTGCACATTAAGATGTGCATGTTGAAAAACATGCATTAATAATCACTGGGGAACACTTTTTCAGAAACTTTGAGTTGCTTTGGA
>VOMN01025970.1:0-54079 GCA_014899125.1 Orchestia grillus
TCAATGTACTCTTCTAGACTACGTAGACTGTTTTGCAATTTCCTAGAAAACGGAAGAACAAAATTTCGTTCATTTTTTACATGCTGGGGATGCTGAATTGAGTTATTCGAGGATTTTAAAGCCTGGTTAACAATACTTATTTGCCACCCTATTTTCCTATTTTCGTTATTGTTTGACTATTTTCAAAATTCTTGTGCCCTAGATATGACCTAATGTGTTTAATCATGCCATTTTTATGAAGGACTCACAATTCGAAGGTTTTCCAAAATATGCTTAATAGGGAAAAATGTAAATTATTTGGTACGTTTCGGAAACTTATTTAACCCATTGTATTTTTAACAGACTTACAATAAGCCCTACCCCTCTACCTGCTTCCTTGGAAGTATAATTGATGGAGGCGTCGGTGCCGAAAGGGGGTTCATATTGCTGTCATGCAGTGCCGTAAAGTTGTGTGTTTGACGCTGTTCGATTTCATCTGGATGTCTTGCGATACTCGCACCTCCAAAGCGAACTTGATCTCGAACTTGGCACCCGTAACGAGACTTTCGTTGAGGGCAGATCATGCCATTTTCTTCCGAGTATTTTACTATTGAGGAAACATTTGTACATCTACGTCACTGTCATCGACATGTCGACACAATATCCAAGAATTTATACCACATCGTGAGGGAATTTCTCGGGAGGCCTCTGGACAATTTTTACCGCTTTCGCTGACACCCTGCCAGTCGTACTCTGAATTACTTCAACTTATCAGTAGGAGAATAAATGCAATCGAGTGTGTTAATGTTGAGAGTAGGAGCAGTCGAGTGGAAGGTGGCGTAGCTGCATGGTGCCTCCACTTGACACTTCCGTAGTTGTGTGTGGGCGTCGATCCATCCTCACTAGTGACCTTAAATTCTGTTAGCTGTGTTGCTAGGCACTACGTCTACGTAACTTGGAAAAAAAGCGCCTCAATCGAAATGACCTAATCTTTTGGTAGAATAAGGACTGAAACGAAGATATCGTATAGTAGTTAATACATCATTTGCAAATTTCAAGGTCGCCTTCTTTTTTTCTATTTTACTACTTGAAGCTTTAACCAGTTTTGTAAATTATTAGTCGATGTTTGACGTATAATTTAGCCTTCAAATTAGGCTTGTAGGGATTCATTGCCGAGTTATCTACCTCGGGACGTTCTTCTTCTTCTCACATTTAAGACGCGCTTCAGCTTGCGCTTGCTGCTTTGTTATTAGGCCTCCAAAATATTCACCTTTCGAAGTTAAGCACCAGCTCGGAGGGATTTAACTAATACTGGCAATTTAGATCTGGTTTATGATAGGATGTCGGAGAGGCGGCCTTTGACCGCTCATAGGACTGCTCATAACTCGGCCAGATGGAAGAGCATGGAGGGTGTCCTCCTGAGAAAAGTCTTCCTCATGCCATCGTAGCGTCGAGTTACATGATTTTCTTTGTCTTTTGATCTCAGACAAAAAATCCTCAAATAAACTCTATTGAATATCTCTAAGCTTAAGTCTGTAATGAATATCCGCGTGTTCCCTTTCCGAAACATCTACTTTACCTTTAGCAAGATCTAATCGAATTTAATGTACTTGGAAACTTCATTTTCCATTTAACTTTTATTAGTTGCACTTTGAGAAATTTTCACGAACTGNGGGGACTATTTTTGAGTGTTACCGCCCCAAATGCGAGTAAATAAATTCAATACCCATCTCCCTATGGAGCCATTTTGATAACGATTCCAAATTATTGAACTTTGAGAATTAGAGCTTTTCAGAGTGAACTGTTCCTGAGCTCCGTTGGAGGCGAGTATGAGGTCTGTCGTCGTTAGTATATTGGTAAATGATAGCTAATTGGCCCTGTACTATCTCCAGCGATTAGTTCCTAAGCTGGTGCATAGTCTACTCAGTAACGTTAGTAGGAAAATTATATGAGTCTACTAGAAAAGTGGAGCTGGTGAGTAATGTACTCCGTTAGAAAATTTGAAAAAATTATGAACGGTCAAAAGTTTTTAATGGCTTAATGTAAAAGTAGATAATCGTAATGCATTTAATCCTGCCTATATTTTGGGGATAATTACTACGTTTTGCTTTGATGGCCCTTAAAAAATAATTTCATGCTTAATGTGCTGCACGAAAGAACAGCTAACAAAAACTGAAGACCTTTTCTTCTAACATAACCTGCTATTACTCCTCAAAAAATTACAGGAGCCTAGTACTATGAATCTGTGCAAAAATTCGGTACCAGAAATGACCTCTATAAGTTTAGAGAAACTGTCTGAACAGACGAAAGCAAATACTGAGGCAGACTGCGAACTGTCCACACAGCAACTGCTATCAACATTATTATGCGTTGCTGATACGCGTTAGGCATTCTATTCAACCCAACTGGGACTATCTCGGAGGCCACTACTCGTACAACGAATTCTCGCTAAAGATATGAAGTATCAACTCCGTAAGATTCAACTGAGATGAAAGCTCCAGTCCACCGACTTCAAAACACGGTCAGATATTGCATGATTGTTTTCGAATCTTGCAAGAACTAAACGCAAAAGTTGTGCGAAGGACTTTTCAACGAAAAGTATTTCTTTGCGGTATCTGATACTGAGCAGATATTAAAAACAAATTGTTGTTTTTGAAATCAGCTGCGTTACCCCAAGAGATTCATGGTTAAGTAATGAACAGCGTTGTTAAAGGTAATATTTGTATTTTTTAGAACACTAACAAGGTCACTTTAATGATATTGAACTATGTCTTTGAGTTATAAACTCGAGTTTATTACATCTGATATAATTTATATGGAGAGAAATATGATTCCTTCTACATTTTTCTCATTGGAATTTAAAATAACGCGTGTTGAAAATAGCTCCATTAAGTAAAAATTGCGAGTACGAATACCTTCATAGTTTTTCTTCCTTTGCTGCTAGAGTATTGTGAATCATGCTGAGGCACGAATGTGTTCACTTTGATTTGTGTCATTTGTCATTTTCACGGAATATTTTTGCTTTAAAATGCGTAGACTGCCTCTCATGCTGGCTGCCAGGGAACCGAGCCAACCGAGTCATTTACAGGTTGCGCCCTCGCGCCGCTAACTAGACTGAAGCTCCATAACGGTTCACGTTAATATAACCGCGCAAATTCAACGGAAATTAAGCGGAAAATACATGCATAAAAATTGCGAGTCAAACATTCAGAACATAATACTTAAAGCATCTAATTGGCTCGTCGTTTGTTGCCCTTGTATTCACAATTAATTGAAATAAATTACTTTTTCAGCACTTCGTTGGAACTAATGTTACGAGCGGCAGTGTGCACATCAGGGTCAGAGTGTGTTCAATTTCTCGTGCCTCAAACTATGCACAAAGCAACCACGTGCTCATCACTTCATCAGTCATGCATTATTAGTTTTAATCTATACTATTTTCAATTTTTATAGCTAACACAAGTTGTCAAGAATACATGCTCATTAAACCTCTTGCAGGTGAACGGTCTTTGCACAAGAATTGTGTATTACTGCTGTTTTTTTTTTTGTCTTGATCCTATTTTGTTTCATCGGCATACGCCTGTTAAAGCATAGATAGGTTTCTTAAAGTCATCGTATAAACATGTAAAACGAGGCTGCAGTGCCCGTAGACTTCATACCTGAACTTGCTAATAAGGTTGGCATTAGAAGCATCGCCATGTGAGGTTTAATTCCCCAACATTGGGCTCTACTGGAATGCGCACTCATCTTTTCTTCCTCTAAAAATATAAGAGCTCGTAATTTGCCAGACGAGTTAGAACTATAAACGACAGGATACGTAAATGATATAAATGTGATATATAATAACGCGGATAGCATTTATGCTAATTTTTTATTTCAAAAGAACAGGATTTGTTACAATTTGAACTGTGGTTACAGGTGGGTTATCAGAAACTCAACGTGAGTTTTCTAACTTATTAAATAGTATTTGAAGGAGAAAAACAGCATCACATCTACAATTATCAAGCTTTTGCAAGAACAAAACTCCATGGAACAAGAACCCGAGCGGTGGCAGCTACGCTAAAAAAGAGGCCTCATTTTTGTAATTTTACGTGTAAAGAGCAGGGCGAGCTTTTGCGAAGTCGCTACAGGGGCATCACTGGACGAGCTGTGCATTCCTGCGGTCGCTTTGATTAGGGGAGCTGGGCCGCACGTCCGTGGGGCTGTCGAGAAAAGGACCAAATTGGTCCTTTTTGGCCTAGCTTGGGGATGTCTAATCAAAGAGATAAAAAATGCGTGCATAAAAAGCTCATGCCTTACTTGGCAATACTGCCTCCCACATAACAGAAGCTCAGAGTAAAAATGTCTCTGCTTTTATAGGCCGTTCCACCGTCATTTATTCGAATGGTGCACGAGTCTGTCAGAACTGTTACTTGTTAATCGGTATGTTGTAGTTATTTCTCTAAAGTGTTAACGATCTAACAGCGTAAACTTCTTCAGTACAGATAATCTGTATTGCAATGTGTTTTCCTAGAAAAAATGCACAATGTACTAGAGGGACTCTACTTTATCTTCGCAGGCTCTGAAATTTATTTTCAGTAAATATTTACCCCGTCTTCTGATGAAGGTGACGCTTGACTTTTAAGGTTAACTTGGTACAACTAGTAATTTTCACTGCCAGTAGAAGTAGACGTAAAAACCTGGCTAGTCATTTGGTAACGAGTAGCGGCCGGAGCTTCAGAATGCTGTCCATAATTGGCAGCTGTGCAAAATGACCTACTTCTACGTGCGGTATTGCATTTATCTTGTCGTGAACGGTAAAATACATTTTACTTGGAACTAAAATGTTTCGTATACTCGGTGAAAAAATTGTGAGCCATAAACAAAAACTTTCAATCGGGTGACTAGCGATTTTGATATCACTGAATCAGGAATGGGATGTTAGAATCAATTTTATTGCGCTCTTTTTCTTAGTGAGCTTCTCATTGAAAATATTGCAATGCGATCATGACGTGAATGACACAGCACAAGTGTGCACTGTACTTGATAGAGCATAATGTTGGATTCGGAGAACTGTGGGGGTATCGCGTTCATCCGTAATGGCAATTGTAAGCTTAACTTCGTTGGCTAGATGTCATTTTAAAAAATAAACTTTTTTGTGTCAAAGCATCATCAAAGCGTTGCATCATGCGTTGCTGCTGTTCTAACGATTTTGAGTTCTTCCAAGATGCTCAGGGATTTAGATTTCGTTAAAATTGAAATCAGCTCAATGAATGCTTCATTAGCATTAATGTCTTATGAATTGCATATACTCTTGGCAGGCTTACAGATGAAGTTAGGGCATTTTCATGATACAACAGGAAGACGAGCTTGATTATCGGCCAATAATTCTATGAATCAATGCATATTGAATAAATGAAACTTATGCATTCATTTGATGACTCGAATAAAAGTCTGAAGGAGACAAAATGGCAGACTTTTCGGTTTTCAACGGTTTATTGGTGCAGTACTACGTCGACGATCTACACCAAGTGGGTGGGGTCCTGTGCTCCAGAAGATCAACTATTTGGCGGACTTTAACGTTTTTCGGCTCTCAACTTAGACAGGTCATCACGCAGCATGAGATCGCTGCCTTCAGCTGTTTTTTGTTTGTTTCGAGAGCAAATAAGTTCAGGCATTATATTTTTTGCCGAGTGCTGAGCCCCAGGCTCCATCTTACCTATCATTAGACGGATGACCTCTCCGGCTGGTAAACTAGTTCCTCTCCGCGACGGACCTCGTGTCCTTCAGGTGGTTCCTTCTCGTCCACAGCTGCGATTGGGATCACACTTCTATCAGCTTCAAAGTACTAAACTCTGAGTAATGACCTCCTCCTTGTCTCTCGTGTAATTCCAACTGAAAAATTGGATGTGATACGTCACAAAATGAGTGTGTTACGTATAAGAGGCGAATAATTCCAACGTAAATCAACTGTTTATCCGGAAGCGCTACGATTAGTACGATATTAGCTACAATTTTCATGGTATTTGTGGTACACATGACCTGATCACAACTTTCTTAGCGGTAATATTTACCTGAGCTGTCCATACTGTGACTAATATGTTGTCATACATTCATACGCAATCGATGGGATTTCATTTCTTCTTTTACCCGACCGTAATTCAAGTTGAGTGCAAAGTTTTCTTTGTAAATTCTGAAGTAAGCCGATACGATTCAGGTGATAAGGTCCTTCAGTTTTCTTTTCAATCTTCAAATGTTTTAGCCCTTCTAGTGAATCCGAGGTCTTTTGAGATCGGCTTCTTCGAAAAATAGCCAATTTCCCCACATTTTTTACTTAGAAGAATGTCTTACGTGCTTATTTATGCTCGATGATTTTTTAATACTCCTCTTTTCCTCCTCCATGTGCAGGGTGAAGACAACATCGAATATTTCCTCGGACTGACACCTTCGGGAGCAATCGTATTGAGAAATAAGACGAAAGTGGGCAATTATTTTTGGTAAGGGCATGCACATTTAGTTAGAATAGTTCAATGCTTTATGTCGTGTTTTTATTGAATAATAATTTTTTGACAGCTGAATAATTTAAAGCTATAGTAAAATTATTGAAGGTAACGTCGTTAAGTATTTTTCAAGCAAATACACTCTACGTGATTCGTCCAAATGTTTCATTTCTTTTCCAGGCCGCGAATCACCAAAGTGTATTTCAGAGGACGATTTTTCATGCTCAGAGTTCGCGACAAAAATGTGAGTGCTGTGAGGTTTGTTCATGAAAATAACTAGTACTTGGAAGTTTTCTGCAATTTACATGGGTCTTAATTTATTTTAGATTTTATTATATTGTTCGGAATTTGAGACGATGTTCACACTTGAGTGTAAAATAGGTTTATGTTATTTTTCAGTTAGAATACTTGTTAAACTTTACCAATTATATTCTTGTGATGTACATGGCATCATTTTATTGGTTCACTAGGTTACGGATGCTGCAAGAGTGTTTTTGCCTGTGCTTGTCTTCTACGAAGACAACTTTTTAGTTCAGGATCTGGCAGTCTCGTGGCTTTTACTCCAGAGCGTAAGAGGAAATACCAGCGGAATATTAAGTGTAACGTACGGTATTTTTGTAGAAAAAATTATCTTTTCGTAGAGTGGAATTTACCATGACAAAACTGCTAAATATGTACAAAGTCAAAAATTTCACGTAACGTTTTTGCCCGGCATAAATGATACTTAAGATTGCTGACAATTTCAATAAGGCTTTGAAATTATAGCTTCTAATGTGTCTGTGAACTATCTTCCGTCATATCACGTACGTAATGCTGATCAGGTATTTTTTCTGTTCATTCCCTTACGTACGGCGTGATACTTCATTAAAGCTCAAATTTAAAAAAACTGAAAAGTGACTTAAGAATCGTCAGATGAGAATGTTACTCTATATTTTTTGTCTGAACTCAGAATTCGGAGAATACGTATGGATTCGAAACTCCATCCCGCGCTGCGTGCAAGCATCTGTGGCAGTGCTGCGTCGAGCATCATGCGTTCTTCAGGCTCACACAGAGCGCTGGCTCTGGACCTCAAGCTGTCTTTTCCCTCGGATCCAAATTCAGATACAGGTACGAACAAAAGTGTGCTGCTGAATTCTAAACAACCTGCATAGCATAGCCTATCCCAAAAGAATTGTTCACTATCAAGACAGATAACGTGCATGCACGAACCTAATTTATTCTTTTTACTAAAGGAGCATCTTCGATTCACCGAGCTTTGCTTGTAAGCATTCGATATTCTTCCACTACTTCATCGCTCTATCACTCGTTGACCTACTGGATTCGTGATCGTACCATGCTGCTAATAACATCTCTAATGCGTTTCGTGGTCAAATTTTCTAGTTTACGACTGACGAAAGCCCGTGTGTTGTTCAGCGGGCGCACCGAGAGGGAGGTGATGCAGGAGGCTAGGAGCTCCAGTCGCCAGCAGCCTGAAGTCACTCGCACGCCGTCGCGGCGCTACCAAAGGCGCGTCGTCGAAGGAGCTGTCGACAGTGAGTTAGGCTCAACGAATCGTTAATTACACTCCGTAATTTTGGCTTGGTAAACTGGAGTATGCCTTGGGCTGAATGACTAACTCAGACTCAAGTTATCCTGATATTTTAAGTTAATTTCAGAAAAACTGTAATTTGAGCTCTTTGAGTTCGTTTTCATTCGTGTACCTGGCCTTAGATGTACCCTTATTTGTGTACAAGTATCAGAGCTTCAGATTTTATAAACTACTAGACTACTCATGATCCGGTGGGTAAAATAAAATTTAGCAAAATCGAACCGTATCCAGAAATATATCCAATGTAGTTGAGTCGGTATCCACAATACAGGATTGAACGAAGAGTATGAATTTCGAATATCTCAGAGCGGACAGACAAATCCTTCATTCCCGTATCCACTTTACTAACTTGCCCGACTTGAATTCGGCCCTTCTATGTACGATTCCAAGCAAGTGAGAAGACCAGAGTTTTAGTATTATACCAGATCTACTTAAGTTTTACATCATTTTTCAAATAGTATTACTGAGGAATCTATGGAATTATTCCTCTTCTTTGTAATGTTATACTAAGTCTAAATGAGTGTCTGAGAAATCTTCTTTTGTCACATTTTGTTTTTGTGCTCAATATGCAGATCAAAGTTGATCTTAAAATTTCAAGATACCATTTAATATCCTTTGGCCTACAATGGTCATTACGGCCGATGTTTCACCCACTATTGGACATTGCTTGGTAACGTTGTCTTGTTATGAAATTAAGCCCGGCTCACGAGCCATCGACTTGATTTTTTACATAATTTTCTTGATAGTGACATGTACATGGAGTGCAAACTACTCCGTGTATTGTTGTTTTGGTTTGAGAAGGTGTATGTTATTCTATTACCTTTGTCCCCAATACGATGGTTCACGAATATGTTTTTCATTTTCATGCTACCACAGAGGCGTTTAGGTGCTGGATAATAACCAAAGGTGAGTCTGTTATCCGTTACTCGTGAGAGACTGTGCTTGGAATATTGGCAATTCTTTCATTTTCCAAGAATGCTTTACCCGTAAATTCCAGGGTTCAAGTCTACCATTTCATTTGGGGTTATCTGAATCGTTTAGCGTCCACATGATAGATCACTTAACAAATAACTTCCATAAAACTATTCACATTCCATAGTTATCGAGCATTTCTTGCTCCAGTTATCGAGGTAGACGTAGCTGTTGTTTGTACGAAACGAACTTGTATTGTACAATTTTCTTATTTAATTTTTCGTATATTTTCAGCTCCACGAATAGAAGATGCTGATCCAAAAATAGAACCTCGCGTTCAGGCACCAATGACTTCCGTAGCTCCGTTGTAAGTAACAGGCGAACCATAGCAGTGAGAGGTGAAATAAACTTGAAAGCTTATAATGTCATTATATTTTATTCATGTGATATTTTACTTTGCATACGACTTTGTACACTCGTCTTATTATGTGTATTATTATCTGCTCCTCTTGTAAAAAAACATTGTAACTTCCAGAGTGGCATCGAATGTGTACCGCAGCACATCCATGACCCTCAACGGGCGAGGGCCTTCTTCCCCTCGAAGTATACGCTCAGCTCCTCAACAGGCATCGTCTTCTTCATCAGTTCCCCCGATTGGACGAACTAGACTTGACGAGAATAAATCGGCCAATCGCACAGAAACTCGGTCAGAGTCAAGAGGGCCCGGCAATCGGGCTGATAGCCCTCGAAGTGTCCGGTCTGCCGCTCCGGCTGTAGCGGTGGACTCCAGAATGAGCCGTAGAACTTCAAGTGTAGATTCACAATCGTCCATCGATTCCAGAGGACACAGAAGGTTGGTGTGAAAACTTTTTATCCTCCAACTCTGACTTAAAAAATACTGAAGTCTTAGCCTTAAGTGAATCGCGAATGTCATCCGAAGTGAGTGAATATTTTGAACTTCTGTGCTTCTAGTTTATCACTCAGTTCTCAAGACAGTCGAGCGTGAACTGAGACAAATCTGTGACAGTCTCTCATCTTTTTTCTTTAATTGTGCTATGATCTTTGACAAATATCCTACAAGGTATGTATGTGTGTTAAAGGAGCGTATTTTGAAAATTACCTTTCTTTAAGGGGGGTCATAAGACAAAATCATAAAAGCTTTTGATAGAAGTCAGTCGTATGTTTAAGTTCATACTTACTTTCTCCCTCCCTCTTCTTCTACGAAGTGTGAGACGTATTTACGACCCATGGAAATACGAGTGTCTTCATATTCATAGTATGAACGGATATTTACAGGTTCAAGTAACTGCCGTGAATTATTTTATCTCTTTTTTTAAGAAATCTTCGATGACAAACCTAAAATTTGGCTTCTAGTTAACAACGCATACCAGTTTCCATAGTGTATACAGTGAAAGTGCCGTACGTTCAAAGTATTTTTGTAGCACCTGAAAGTGTTCGCACAGTTCTTTCGCGTTCAGTTGTACAATGATGGTTCAGCATTCATTAATGAAAAATCACCCCGCGTTGTGAGATCAACATTTTCATTCTCATTTAGCGCCCTGAAAATCGGCGAGCAGCTCCTGTAGCGACGTTACTCACTAACCAACCCTGAAAAATTGACCCCCGTCACTTCATGTCTCCAGACACCGTCGCCGCAGCAGGTGCCGCAGCTCGGACGGTGAGAGCGAAGTGAGCAGTAAGTGTTCCTCGAGAGGCCATCGTCGGCACCACCACCGACATAAGCACCACCATCGTCATCACAGCGACGACTCATCCGAGCACCAACACAAGCACAAACATCGTAGACATCGACACAAGTAAGTGAAGCAGCCTTTCGCATTATTTCGTCAAACTTCTTGATTCACTAATTGAGTTGGGAGAAATATTTATGGGATTAATTTTGGCCATATAATTTCAAATACAACGAGTAAAAAATAAAAGTTTATTTTAATGCCTCAGATTGAGTACATTTAAGAGACATAGCTCTTTTATCCATGAGCTCATTTATTGACTTTTTATGTATGTTTACTGAAGATATTAGGGCAGAAAATGACGCTACTTAAACCCCTATACAAAATTCAATAGCAATTTATCTATTTGTAATTATTCATAAATTGTTTTTTACCATGATCGGAACTCCTTTACACCAATAATAAGTGATAATAAGCCGTTAATCGTCGAGTATCATCACACACCACATCGAGTTTCTTGTTCGTTCTGGCTCCGTTACGCCAGTAATCTTTGATAATGAACACATTTCACGCATTGCAGTTGATCAAACACCACATCGAGTTCTTTTCTGCGCAGGTCGAATGATAGCACGAAGAAGTTGGTGCAGAGCGAGGAGCAGTGGGCGCGAGTGCAGGCAGGGGAGACTCTGGTGCGCGGCAACACGGCCACCGTGAGGGACCTCAGCAGCAGGAGCGGCTACGCGCCCTCCGTTGACACTGAGAACGACAGCCAGCATCACTCTGGCAAGCGCAGGCACAGGAAACACAGGTAAAACTTCATTTTTTTTAAATCGTAGCGTATTTTAGGGGGAGAGTGATGAAGTAGAAATTTGCACCGTTGTTAAGGTTAAGTCTTCATGTTCATGTTTTTGTTTTGGTCCGTCTGGTACTTCTTTAGATAAAGGAATTTTGCTGCACGACACGGGAGAACTCAAATGGTGTCAAACATTCATTCTCTTCATTTTGAGTTTCTGCAGTTTCTGATTAAAATGTCACTGCGGACGCTTGTGACAGCCTTCTTTTAACTAAATTTTGTTTCATTCGAATTTTGGATTCTATTTTATAGGGCAGGTTTGCCTTTGTTTAGCGACCGAGATAGGACGTAAATTAGTAGCCAAAGCACTAAGAAAAAATTTTGGTACCTATGATATACGTAAATAATTTCTTTTTAATATTGTACCCTCATCTTAACTATTCATAATAGGCCTCAGATTGCGGAAAAAGCTTTAGGTTGATTGATGTTTGTCATTAGTACTATTAGTGTTTATACTTTTTGGCCAAAATTTATACGTTTTCCGACAACAGAATTTTCTTTTGTTGCCTCGCATGTCAAAATGTAATCAAATTTGAATTTTTATGATCGAAAACAGCAACGATTCTAATAAAATACTGTGTTTTAAACAATTTATTTTATAGCAATAATTTATTATTGATTGGCTCTCGCTTCACAATTCAGTCAATACATTTGAACTGAGGAGAGGTAAAGGTATTTTCCTGGGGGTTGTAAAAGCGGTCTGATTTATGATCAACCAATCATGGCAGATAAATGTCTACAAGCCGCCAAAGGTGGACAAGCTTGAGTGAAGAAGTAATATTCTATCCAATATTATGGGAATTAAAATGGTATTAAAACCTGTTTGAAATCTTTTACTCGAATACTAGAAAAATTTGTTTATCATTGGAACATCGGATACAGCTTTTAGGAATTTTTACTCGGAAAAAATGTTCTCACGTAAATGAGAAACCTAGCGCAGTGCACTTAGAACACTAAGGTATCAGTCGATAAGTAAGACATAGTGAGTGTTTCTGCAAACACAAGCACCCACCCACTCATTGTTTCGCAGTAGAATAGTATTTGACCTTAAAATAAATACTTACCCAGGGATATTTAGCAATTCATGGTCATTTACAGATCCAGATCGCGGTCTCCCAACGAAGCGAAGAGTAGCAGATACCCGGCAGAGCTACGCCAGCATATCGACTACAGCCTCAAAGACACCAACGGTCTGACCGAAGCAGAGCTACGAGATATACCCTACACCAGGGTCGAGACTGCCACTAACGTCAAAACCAAATTTGCTACCACAGGCACTGCAAAGAAACACAAAAGCCCACGGCGATCCAAGAGGTATAGTTGTTCATTATCTTTTTTTTCTTTGCCACGCTTCCAGCGACGACGCTGTTTTTCTTAGGGTAAAATGACTTAGCGGTGGGTCACATCTCAGGAAACGTATTAGACTTTTCAATTTCACACGATCTAGTTAATTTGATTCATCTTTCATGCTAAGTTTTCGGTTAGTAACTCATGATTTGGACGTCTTTCTATTACTATTCATAGACCGAGCCAACGCCTCTTTGCATTGAGTCTTGGTAAAGCAAACGTTGAATATTTTCCACCGCTTTCCACAGCATGCTAAATACTTTAACTTTCAACTCTCATGAAATAAATATTTACAAAGATATTTCATTCTAGAAAAAAGACAAGTTTGTAACGCGTTTAGTATTACAGTACTTAATTGCCGAGCTGCGTCGTATTCATACATGTGTTTGATAATTCCTGTGTCATCTTTCAGAGCAATGCTAAGCTTTGGCAATCGAGTGTTGCTTCCCAACTCCTCGTATTGCCAAGCAAGAGAAAATACCCATTATTCTTATGGAACTTTCCTCTTGTATTATACGTGAAATGATTTGATTTCTGGTATTATAATGAATTAAGTCTTAATTTGAAAATTCATTTACCTCACCGCAAAAGCAAAGTTCTAGCATTAAAACTTTTTTCATTCTGGTACCAGGAAATATAAAATTAGAGTTTAACCTTAGAATATGGTAGAAGTGAATTATTTTCAGACGATGTAATCAAATTTCTCTAATGTATGGTGTCCCTTTGCTTATTGACAGTAAATTTTATACTTTGCACGAACTTTGAAAATTCCGTGTTTATCTAGTCGGTAATTTGTTCGTAAAAAGATTATTATTATTCGAAAGATTTCCAAATAGCTTGTTCTTCTGTGGAAAGCTCTGTATTCTTTCTTTATTATCGTTCTCGTTGTAATCACGCCCGTTCAGAAATATTTCATAATAAACTAATGAATGTACCTTTAACTTTGCATGATTTTCGTTTCAGTAATTCAAGCGACCGAAAACTTGCTCCACCGGACGGCGAATCCCCTCCACCTTCTTATCAGGATTCAACAAAAGTGAGGCTCTGAGTTCTCTTGGGCGACAGATGTTCTTTTTATTACGTTTTGACACTTGTGTGATACTTACTCGAAAAATTGATCAGTTCGATGGACAGCTAGCCTGCTTTCTGTCATAACTTATACATCAGAACACGTAAGACTCTTGCGGATGAGTATAAATAGGTGTGCTGAATTCGGATTTTATGTACAATACAGGTGTTAGTAAAAACAATTTTTTTCAGAAGCATCATCACCATAGCTCTAGCCGGAAGAAAAATAAAAGTTCTTCTGAAGAGCGCAAGGTCGAGGGAGAGTCTCGAGCTGATCCAACTGACGACCTCCGTTCTGTTGCACCTCCTCCAAATTCCTACCCTCGCATTGCTCCAAGGTAAGTGATGTAAGGTAAGGTAAGTCCTGATCTTCATCTCAGGACGTATTTGCATCTTTCTCATTCATCGATTTTTTTTCAAAAAGCCCCCAAATGCAACCAAATCGAACGCAAAAACGTGTTATTCTATACACTTCCAACTGTTAAGCGTTAAGCGTAGTATTTCTAACCTACTCATTTTACGTCAGCGCTTTGAAACCCTAGCAAATAGTTAGCATGTCTCTCAATTGCTTTATTCTGGCCCCTGTTCCTACATATTTTGGAGAACAGGGTTTCATATAAATTTTCCTCGGGTAATACTTGACACTTTGTGTGCGACGTGTGCCATATATGGTACACGCGATCATCTAACCTAACCAAACGTAACGAAAGATCTAACATATAAGAATACAAATTTTTAAGTGTTCATGATGTTTGTGTTTATTATTCGAATAAGCTAGTTTAAATTAGAAGGAAAATGAATAGGATAACCAAATTTGTGAAAACAAAACCCTTGATTTTTACATTCATAACGGAGATATTTTCGACATGAAATTTTACCTGTACGGAGAAATCGCGGCCAACGTGGTAAGCGTACCCCTTTCAGGCGTGTGTAACCTTACGCTCACAGAGTTGATATACTAATAGAGTAATAGAGTATATACTAATACCCTGCGACACTAGGTAATTCCGTGATAGTATTTCCTATGTTAGGGCATTGCTTCTACTCGTGCTCTCAACACTTCTGTAAATATGTTACTGTATAATCATTTCTTTGAATGTTTTCAATGTCAATACTTCAAAGTACATCTCATAAGTTCGAACATTTTTTTTAAATCTTGGTATCACGAAGTGAGCTTGATTTACCCAAGACGTTTTTCATTATCGTTCGCTCACTCACCGCACTGTCTCTAATAGCTGAACATGTTTGTGAGATTATTGTTCGAAAATACTTTACGATTGCATTTCTCTATTCGGGGTCGTTAATTGATATAGCCTAATTATCCACTTTTTTTTAATTCCTTATTTAGTTATACACTAAAGAAGTGACTATGGGGGTAAAAAAAATCATTTGTTCCGTTAATTAAGTTTTCTTCCACATGAATGTGATGAATATTTTACTAAATCTATTGTTAAATTTTTCGCTAATTAATATTCTCACTCCTTAAGTTCAAGGGAGAAATTCGTCTTGTCAGTCCGGTCATTTTGAAACGAATATTTTCCAGTGGTGAGTCTTCTACTCCACCTCCTCCTCCGAGCTCGGTGCCTCCTTCGTCCAAGTACAACTCGAACGTAACGCAGGCTCTGCCTTACGACAGTCGATCTCCTGTGAGCTTCCCCGGGTACATACCCAACACTCGGGGCATTAACGGCGTACAAACCAATCCCCATGCACACGCTTCATCTTTCAGGTAACTTCATTGCATAATTAGAGGTACGATAAAAGTGTCCGGCTTTACCAGATACCTCAGGATGTTATAATGCCTCGTGAGAAATTACCCACCGCATTCTTAGAGGTGATGGTTTCTAGTTCTCTTCAATTTCAATGTCAAATAAGAATAAGTTACTGCCTTACAAGAAAAAATATTGAAACTCATTTTATCTATTTTACATCACTATTTCATAGATAAATCATCAATGACATTGTTACTGACCACATAATTTTAACTCATTTCCAAATAATTCAGCGAGAGCAGATGTAAAAAGAATTAGTTTGTGAATTCATTACAAAATGCGTTGTAAGATATTCAGTTGAATAATTGATTTTCATTGCTCTTCCAAAACAGTTATCGTTGTAGATTTCATCGGAAAATTTTTTCATTGAATCCAAGATACCCGGTATGATATCATTAAATAGTATCTTCTCATGTTTCCTCTTAAACTTTCGACATTTTCCCATTAATATAACAAACAATATTCACTATTGATCATTTTATGGCTTGTGTGTTGGCTAATCTAAAAGATAATAACGACTTAATTTTCCAGTAATCACGAACCGTTGGTGACCAGCAGCCCAAGTGTGAAGAATTTGGTTACGGGTAACGGATTCATAAATGGCAGTGGTAGCTTCTCGACTTACCACGGACCTGATTCCAGCAGCAGCAATAGCTTCAGCAGCGACATCAACTGCTCGCCATCGCCACCTCATCCCAACATGGCAGACCGTCGTTATCCCAGCAACGGTCTCCCCCACAACAGTAATGGTAACGACCAGTATCTCAGGACAGACTACGGCCAAGGTATCTCCAATGGCTTCGCCTCCAACCGAGCAGGTTTCATTCAAACATCTACTTCATTCTTGAAACCGTCTACTTTGGAACGTGGCACGCGTGGTAGCTCTATAAACAAGTGAGTGATACTTTAAAATTGAAATATTAGTATTAATAATGCTCTATGGATGATTTAAAGTATCAGTTATTTCGAGTAATTTTAAACTTCTGAAATAAAATCTTACTTTATCTGATAATTCAGTATTTTCAATATGAAATTTACACACTTCTTGCGATATATTGATGAAAACTTTATAGCATTTCAATCCAAATAGTGAATTTGCATTAGTGTCGTCTTTCACTTTACTTATTAATGAAAGTATAGCTACAAAAATTTATGAAAGTAATTGAATTTTTCACACTACAGACCACAACCAAGTCCGCAATCATCAGTGACTTCAGGCATAAGCGTTGGGGGGTCCAGCGTGAGTACCAGTGCTGAGTCTCCTCTAACAGCGGCTTCCCCTAAACCAAACCTCATCCAAACCTCTGACTTGAGCACTTCTTCTCCTTCCTCATCTTCTCCTCCTCCAAATGACCGTGACAATGACCATGTTTTCTACAATCCTTGCAATAGCGTTCGTGCTGAAGCTTTTTTCAATGCACACACCGCTTCTGATCTGTGTAACTCGTCTAACCCTTCTGGGTGCGATTCGACGCTTGATGACAGCCATGACACTGGTCAGGATGGCAATCAATATGTCAATTTAACGTCTCCAGATTCTAATTCAAAAGCGAACTTCAAGCATTCGAAATCAACTCACTATTCAAACATTGATCCTTACGCCCAGCACTCGACCAATATTTTAATACGATACCACGACTCGGATCGCTCCAATATCAACTCATCTTCTCCAGTTCCTGTACCTTTACCGAGAAGCTCTGTCATCTCATCCGTACTGAGCAACGATTCATCCACTCATATTGTTCAGTCGTATGGTCCTGCTTATGCTAACACTTATTTTCCAAGTAATGTCAGTCAAAATAGCAACTGTATTTTTACTCGTTCGTCCGCCTCTCCTTGTCTTTCTTCTGCTAACCCCAACAATGTTGGTCTGCCAGCTTTGGATTCCAATAGCAACGTTTCCCGCACTCCTCCTTTATGTGTTTCCGGGCAAGCTTCAGCTGGCTCCGCTGGTTTTCCTCTCAATAGACTAGCAGATTCCACATCTAAGCTTACCATTTCGTGCGATTCTCCATCTTATAAAGAAACTTTGTCTTTTTCACATGAAAATGGCTACCGATTTTCGAATGACTCCACTTACGGTAAATGGACGCAAGGTTCGAATTCTCGGAACGTGAACGGTGACGATTGCTATCAGACGAGACGGACTAACTATAGTCACGGTCAAGCTTCGAGTAATAGTTGGCAGACGGGTGAAAACCGTACTCAAATGGCCAATTCTAATACTGGACCCCACATGCTTAAAGAGAATAACAGGGAGCCAAGTCGTAACAGCCGTGGGTGGACTAACTCAGTAGGCCGCACTACCACGGGCCGTCCTGCACAGGGTCGACAAGTAAGTACCGCTTTGCTTTGCTGCTTTTCTCATTAAGTTGACTGGGCATCTTTTCCTAGTTCTGCTCGATTTCTGTGTCATACGTGTAAGTGCACAAACCCGTCTCCCCCTTTGATTGCAATTTTTCATGAATCTTCGGTGTTTCTAGAAGCAGAATATTGCACGCCCATTTGATTTGTTCTTGAGTTCTGAAGGTGTAATTTTTTATAGTATTTGCGTTTAGTATTCCTTCTAGACTTAGAATATAGAGCTGAATTCAGTGTTATTTATATCTTACATAGCGATTTAGTGTTCTAATCCATTCCTCTCTGCGCACTTTCTAATTTCTTGATCTCGAAGCACTTCTGGCTTGTGCGATAAGACAAGACCAACTGAAGAGACAAGTCAACTGATGAACTGTTGCCAGTGAAACTGACGCAGACCTCAGCGACGAGTTTCTTTGAGAACTGAGTTCAGCAATTATTCCTTGACGAGCTTCGTATGCTAAAAACAACAAAATAAAGTAAAACCGATAGAACGAATACTACTTATTTGGCAAGACTGAGGCATAGCTGCATGGCCTGCTCGTTTAGTGGAGTTGAATTAAATGTACAAAATGGCAGAGAATACTGACTACGTGTGAAAACGACCGCTGCGTGTTGTACGTGACATGAAAACAGTACGTGAGTGTGATGACGTTTCAACAGAGAAGCGACGGTCCTTCGAGCTCAAGCAGCAGTAACAGCGGCAGCACCAGCAGTGGTGTCGGATACCGGTCTAGTGCTGGCAGTCTCGAACTCATTCTTGGGCCTTTGATCCAGAGTGCCTTACAGTAAGTATTCGATCATTACAACCAGGCGCTTACCTCCCTAATAGAATCGTGGTGTTTCGTCACTCATAGCTGGCGAACGAAAATTTTGAGTCCACTTTTGTTCATAGGGGGAAAGCGCACTCTCTTGGAAAAGGAAGTTTAAACTACACATTCCTCACATACCTCACCACACCAGTAGTTGTAAGGCATTTAAAACCCAAAGGTAAAACGTGCTGGAATTAATAAAGGTTATTTTTTTCGAGAAACTTCTCTTCTGTTAACTATCTTCGAAGTAAGGAATCGTAGCAATGAAGAGTTTCAATTTACGCGTAGGAAATTATGGCATGTGTAAAGAAACGATTGTGCATGCAACTGATTTTTTCGACTAGAATTCAATTACACGGATTCTCCAATTTGGACATCGACTTCTCTTTCATAAGAACATACGTATGAACTTTTAAAAGCAGTTCAAAGGCGATTTTCAAATACCCGGAGCGAACTAGAGCCAAGGTTTGGACACAGGTAGTTGGTGGGTCAACATAAGCATTAATACATTTATTGCAAAATGATGTAAAAAAGGAACGAAACATTTAGGAAAAGGTTAGAGCATATTTACCTCATAGCAGCCATGGTGTTTTTTCGTTGATCTTAGATTTACATTAAGCAAATAATGGTTCTTGAAAAAACTTTTTGCTTCTTGAGCATTGGTGTTTGGCATGTTCCATAGTGTCTATGTATCAAAGGGTTCTCTACTGCATTTTTAGCGACAGAATATTAAACACTGCTTCAAGTAGGCATTCAATGTTGATGAAGCAGTGGCAGGCAATTGTTAGTTGACGAATTTACAGCTAACGAAAGTCGACTGCGAATGATTTGATGGCCAACACAGACTGAACGGAACACGACTGAACGGTGACAGGACAACTTCTCATGAACGTTCATTTCTTCTGTCTCGCATGAACATTCAAAAGCTCCTTAACTATCAGCATGAATTGGTCCCTATACCTTAAACCTTCATTTTTGAATCCTCCGCATTGCACGCATCAAGGCCGTTGAATGGTACTTCAAACCAGCATTTGACTTCATATTTGGTTGTGGCAATTTCATTTTGGTCAAATAAAATCTAGTCAATACGGTGGAGATTTCTTCGCCCATTTTATATCCCACAGTACAATGATAAAAAAACTAAATTCGATAAGTTAGAAAATTACTTGCTTCGTGAAAGTTGAAAGTTGATTTTATAGTAATTGATGAGAATAAATACGTTAAAAATATATCAACTATAGTATTACGAATAACATGTAGATGACTACGAACATAGTTTGTCATCTGTCGATATATGTATTTCATATTATTCTTTCGAATGAAGAAATTTCCATTTATGTTGTTTTGCAGACATCAACGACGATAATGGAAGAGGAGGAACCCTTACCATTCACATCTGCGGAGTCGTACCCGTTGGAGGGGGTGAACATCAACTCATCGTTTGCATCACAGAGTACTTCGTACGCGTCACAGGACAGCTGCAAGTCTGGTCAACTGTGCAGCAGTGACAGCGGCCAGCAGCACTCGTCCGATAGCTTGCAAAGCTCTACAGGGTCCAACTTCTTGGCTGGCATAAGGTCAAGTGTAAATAATAAGCCGTCAGTGCCTGGAAACAAACCACCACTGCGCGGCAGGCCGCACAGCGTGCACGGAGGAATGCCAGGTGAGGTCAACTATACTCAAGGGTCTATTATCACTCAGATTACTGACCAAGATGGCTATCGATCTACCAGAGTTCCAATTGGCGAGACGCAAAATAGAAATGGACGAAACTTTAACGATTCTTTTAAAATTACCGAAGAGAAAGTTGGAGATTTTGCCCCTAATTCTTATGATGTGAACGTTAAATATTCCACGCTAAATTCAGCCGAAAATTATAACGGGCGGTTTCAGGCTATTCAAGGTGGTAATGTTAACATTAACAACAAAAATGACTCCATCATCCGGTCTCAGTCGTTACAACGCTCGAACTCTTCCGCTCGCTATAGCTACCCGAACGTAAATGCAAACAGCAATGGGGTTCTCGTGAAGAATCTAATGAATCAAAGTGGTCACGTGGGAGACGTGGTGGCAAAGCTTAACGGCCATCCATCATTGGGCTTGGCGAATGGTGTGTCTCCGGTCACATCCCCTAACGGTAATACTTCACATTTAGGTAGTCATAAATCGGGAGAACATGTTATGACTAATCAATGTGACAGCAAAATAGATCGGAATAAAAGTAGAGAAGAAGTTAGTACAGAACTGTGATGAAGTTAATTACGAAAATCGTTAATAATTTTGTGCCAAACGTGAAGCTTTTCAATCTTTGCCACTGGTGAAAGAATATCCGTTCGAGTTACTCGATTCGGAATCGTGAAGTATTCGGGAATCTTAACGAAAATTATCCTTTGTATGTACTTTCCTTTTAAGAATCTTGTCCTCAAAGATATTACATCAAGGTCAATGTGCGTTGTCCAGGTGCCAATGTTAGTACTTCACCGTACGAGCAACAGAATGAATTTATTTCTATGGAAGATGGTACGTCAAGCTTCTGATCTCACTTCCTTCGTCATAGCATTCTTCTAGTTTTTGTGAAGTTCTAGGCTTTTATAAACTACGCTTCGAATGAAACGTTATTTATGCGTAATTCCAATAATACTAGTAGTTGAATACATTGTGAGGCGGATTCAATTCAGACAAACTTCTCTTCATGTACGAATGAAGTCATGAAACCTTAACGAATTCCGCGATAACGGAAGTATATTCTCATGATAGAGACACATAAGCGAATTTTCTAGACACTTGTATTATTGAATCAATTTCGTAGATAAAAACGAACTCTCAATTTTTATCAGCCGAAAATAAAATCAAACATTCCTTTGTATGCACTGAATTGCAAGTTCATTCGCAATTACCATACCTTAACATTATATTGAAAGCCAATCCATAAAGTGAGTCACTAGTATTTTTAAAATTGAAGTTAAATCTCTACTCTACAAATTTTGAGGAAAACTGAACGTGCAGAAATGTTTTCATAAAAAATTTCATGTTCACTTTATATTTCCTCATCTCTCACGACTTCCGTGATGAAGTTGTGTTGAAGTCACAGGACCTATGCATTAATTTTGTCTTCAGCGCGCATCCTAAAATTAAGTCAGGAGAAGCTATAGGCTTCTTATAGAATAGCTGTAAGATAAAGGCGTAATGTTATTTTATGTACATATTATTCGTAATTATTTCGAAGATTTTGTATAGAGTGCAAGTTGTCAGTAACCCTTTGGATATACATATAATGTAGTGTGAATCATTCAGCTCATGTGGCGACTATCGTGTGAATAGATCGTGTAACTGTAACGCGATATTTATTATCCTAAAATACAACGGCATTCAGAAGAAGAACCCCCACTTCATACTGGGGGACCACATTTGCAAGGTACTGGTGACCCTGATGGAAGCGTGGTCATACAATTCTTCTCCAGTATGAAAATACTAACACTTTTACTTTATATCATTTCCAGGAATATTTCTCCCAAATGAAAACCTAGTTCCTAAAACTTTGATACATTGCACAACTGAATTTCATTCAAAATAAGTATATTTATTGTATGAGAGTCTGTTTGAAAGTTAGTAATGTTAATAGTTAGTAAATCATTCATAAATATGCAATAATTTCACTGCAAATGTATATTATGCAGGGTCTTGAAAAACTAAGGCACAAACTTTGACAGTAGGCAAAGACACGCAAAATAAACACTTTTTCACGAATACAAATTATTTCATGGCTTCAGTTATCAAGACACCGATGTTCCAAGGTATTCCAAAAGAGGTTTATTTTGCATATCCCTGCCTTCTGTCAGAGTTTGTACCTCTCGTTTAGACACCCTGTATATTAACATGGATTCTTGGTACGAATATCTGTATATTAGAAAAATGTTTAAATAAATTGATTTGAATACTTTTCAAATACACATGTTTATAGAAATATTTGAGTTGATATGTACATGTGAGCAGAAATCGTTGCAGGAGTTATTAGTTATTATTTATACTGGCTTACAAATACGACTCTCATATGGTACATATACTTAATATAGGTTGAATTCAAAGATGGGATATATTTCCCCTAGTGACTCAAGTGTCTTCGAGCGACACAAGTGTCTTCGAGCGACACAAGTGTCTTCGATCGACACAAGTGTCTTCGAGCGACACAAGTGTCTTCGAGCGACACAAGTGTCTTCGAGCGACACAAGTGTCTTCGAGCGACACAAGNAACACCAGTAAATGTCAGGATAGTAAATGAGTTGCATAAAATTCAAAAATTGTTTTCGTCATGAATTTAATTCCTCCAATAGCTCTTTTAGTTAAATTAGCCACAGAATTTAGTGAGACACAGACAAAAAAACAGCTACCATATAGACATGACTTGTATTGCCTAATTGTCAGGCCAATTAACATAACATGTCATAATAACTAAACTCTGCGAATAAACGAGGCTTCTCAAGTCTGCCTTGCGTACTTTAGGATGCAAGCATCTCCTGGGGACCGTCTGAAGAAGAAGTAATGAATTAGACAAATTAGCAAACAGCTGTGGAAGTAGAATAAATTTACCCTAGTAGATGAAATAAACAAACCAACAGCAAAAAAGCCACCGGTTAGGTGAATTTTAATTTGCTTCACGATCCTTTCGTTATTTTTAGATTTAAAGTACCTTTACGGGAGACGTCTATTTAAGGAAACTGGTCTAATTATTCAAGGAAAAAAATCAGTAGCGGACCAATTGTAACTAATCGACCGAGCGAAAGGTCAAACGCAATGTGATATTTTTACAAACTCTAAAAATATCAAATGATAGAACTAGAGAAATCCTCTACGCTGGCCTTCTGTGATAGTTTAAAAGTGAATAAAAATATTAAGGAAATGATAGGCACAGAATTTCAGTTCCCTCGCTACGTAACATTCGGTAGAGCGAGCGTTTCGTAGAGTAAAACAAAATTGCAAATTAACCTTAACAACTAAATAGACAAGCTACTCGGTCATGACTAACCGTTCAACAAATTTATACCGTCTCACTAATATTTATAACACGACCAATACACATTCTCAAGATATATATAGATATTTCTATGCATAAATATAAAGTATGTATTCGAAGCTAAAATACTCTATACACGAAAAATTTACAAGCGATAATAATCGTCAATCATCGTTAAGTTCAAAAGAACAGAAAATTCACAGACTCCTAACATCAAAACTCGGTGTTCAACAGAGACCAACTCCAGGGCTGCGTATACAAAGTCGAACAAGGCGATTATGCAGCATGGTACTACTTTTACAGGGTAAAACTACATATATTTTTAAAATCCTTTCCCCGGCAACGGCGAGTAAATCGTTTTTACAGTACTTGAATTTTCCACCTTAGGACGAGAAAACGCGTCAAAACTTCGACTTAAGCAAAAAAAAAACAGCTCATAAAGAGTCTACTTGTCCTTTCTTAACCTTGCGGTACAAACCCACCATTCCCGAGTTTAATCATAAATCTGCAGCAAATAAAACGATGTATTTCAAAATTACATGACTTCTTTTAAATTCCTGCCGGGGAGGGCGTTTATGTTCAATCATCAGTAAGCGTATAACTAATAAATGGTTCATCTCTCTGAAGAAAGGATTTTTACTAAGAATACTTTTCTAGTCATCTTAGTTTCAATACCCGAACTAGTGTACCAATTCTAGAATCAATAATTTCATAAGGTTAGTCAGCAATTTAGGAAAAACCTACTGGCAGTGCTACTAGTACAGCTGCGGACGTATGTTTCGATATACTAACAGTTACTAACTTTCTATTTCCATTCTACTCGTAAAACTGATAAACTATTTCTCAAACAGAAAGCTACTCGAACAGAAAAACTAGTCACTTGTAGGCACAAAAATTATGCATTCACCGAGATGAAAATTATCAAAAAGACGAGTAATGAAATTAGGAAACATTCCTCGCTTTAAATTCGTTAAAAGAAGAGAGCAACCGTAATGCGTTGAAAGTTTCTACATATATATATACACGTGAGATTCACACAAACAATACAAACTTGAATTACCAGGCGCCTCACTTCATTACTTGTAATGTAATGTCTCTTCTACTCAAGTTCCTAGGGAAAAATGAGTTTCTGGAAAATTACCCCATGCAAATGATGCGGTCACTGGTGATGATCAATGAGTTTCGCCTCTAATTGAGGATGAAATGAAAATGTCCCTTCATATGAATAACTTGTGAAAACTAGAGGGTTGAATAGTAATAAGTACAGAAATATGATAATAAAGTATTATGATATAACTACCGATAGTTTCTCACGGAAAAGAGACGCTAATTCATGCTATTTCTAGCTGCGCTTACTTCATAACATCTACTAGAGCAAAGCCGCTACAGTTAAACAAGATATCCTTACAAGCAGAGCCAGTCGGTAGATAGTTCAAACAAATTCAGTCTGTGGAAGAGTTCCTAAAACTCGAGCCCGTTACGTACAAACTTATGTTCGTGTATGATGTCTAAGCTGTATGTTTAGAATTCATCTACATAAGCTACTGATATAAAGTCAAGAAATAAAGCCAAGATATGAAGTCCAAGTGTCAGAGCCTCCGTTCAAGAGCCCCTAGCAAACGTAGGCGGCTCAAATAAGCCTACCAGCACTGACGGCTAAAACAAGGAGAAAAAGTCACAGCGTCAGTGCGCGATGATCCTACATTTCCAGTCAATCTTGCTGTGTATAACTTTTTCAATATTTATGATACTGGGAGCCGACTACACTTCATCATGATTAACAACCCCCAAGTTAGGTCCAACAGCTTTCACTAAACACAAGAGTATCCCCAAAAATAAAAATGCAAGAAAAACATCCGTGACATGAAATATCTCAAAACTAGGGACTAAAGCAATCACGAGCGAATGAACTAAGAAAACAAGTCCATGATGCAATAGCTTCAATCTCGACATCCAATAAAACTCCACATACGGTATGGATGAATCTGTGGCGAATCGTTTAGGTTTATCGCATATCTAGCAATGAACAAAACCTTTTACCGAACAGGGGCATTCAACGAAATCATGCCATTTGCAAAGAATAAACTTTGTAGTGCGAGACACTGATGCAAAGAGCAGCATCAGTGTGCATCCTTCAACGTACGGACTTCAAAGGAGGCAGCAGTGGTGAAAACGAGCAAGATACTTTACAATCGAACCGCGCAGTAAGTGCCGTTTTTCAACTCATTTCACATTAATTTGCATTCTTGTCATCTTGACGACCTACACAGACGACAGCAATGACACATGAACACAATGACTCGCATTAAATCTTGTACATAAGATATCATATGAGTATTCACATAAAACATTTCTTTGACGTAATCCATGAATTTGTCCACAAAGAACAAGTATGAATCAATATTGTTGTTGCCAGAACATTAAGGAATTGCTTAGAAAGCAGTATTTCAGTTAACTACAACCGCAGAAAGATGTTTCAGGAAAGATTGTGATGAACTGCGTACATCTCTCAAGACAAATCTATCTTTTACTTATATTATTACCATATCAAAATTATTCAGCTTCCACTCACCGACTCTAATCCTGTAAAGGAATCATAACAGTGAAACTCGTAAATACTAAGTCCAGGTGACACAACAAACGCGCCAAACGTGTAGTGTCACGGAGAATAATTCCAAATCGCACAGCCTGTTACGCGACGAACAGGTGAACTAAAATTCGAAAAACAGAAACGATAACAAGAGCACAAGAAGCCAGTTACAAGCTACAAATACATTTTCCCAACAATACGAATATTTAATTAAGGTAAGAAAACAACTGCGTAAAACCATGTTTCGTTTGCAAGCTGGTCCTAACTCCAGATAAAGGAATAATCAAAAGAAGGAACAGCTACAAAGGCGATTGCGTCGACCTTCAATAAAACGTCAATGACTCATTCGATGGGTAAACAATGGAGTTAAACTATGAAGTCCTAATAAACCGTAATTCTACATCCACAACAGAATTCCAAACTAGCGCTATACATACATGAAACACTTAGCCGTTATCAGCATATACGGCTGCAGATTTCTTCAAAAACACTAAGCTGAAAAGAAATTGGCGGCACACAACTTAGAGGACTCGCATCTCAATAAGCTTCTCAAGCAAAATAACGATAAACCGGAATTTATTCTCAAACGGTTAATGCAAAATTGTTCATCCGGTGTTTAATATTCCCCTCAAATTCTACAGCACTACTCTGAAAAAAGGTAAAAAGAAATACTAGCTGCCCTAATACTCATAGCCTGTTCACTTGATTGATAGACAATAAAAAGTACTAGGCCTCAACTTTCCACATGGCATGAGTGCTTGAGCCCTCAAAAACATAAAAATACACTTTTTTTATTCAAGATAACCAACTGCTTCCTTTATAAACCCTAATGAAGACCAGTGAAAAAGAAGACAAGGTTTGAGTGAACGCCTGACTGGATAGTAATAAGATCAAATAAATCATGACCCATAAACAGCAAGTGCTATTCAACCATGCTTCACGGAAAGCATCTCTGGCTGTAATTACCTGTAAGAAACCATACCAACTGAGATTGGTAAAGAGCCAAGTAAGCAAATATGAGACCTTCAAAACTGAAAAAAAAAAAAAAATAGGCCTTCAATACTACGAGCGAAATGAATTTTGCATTCAGTTTTTGAAGACATCAATAACTGTCAGCTTTATTTTTTTTCGCAAACCACAAGCGATTTCTTAGTAACGGGATCTTGAACGACCGTTTTTCACAAGTCTCATACTATACGAATGTAAGCGGTATCCACAACGTTGCAGAATTATAAAATAAAATACTAAATACGAAAAAATTAACTTGAAATGAAACCGACAGATTTGGGCCGAAACAGACTGAGATACCTTCCGAGTCGGGGATAGGTAGCAACGATGTCCCGATAAAACGCTAGGTCAAGGTACTGCATGCCGACGAGAATGGACGCAACTTCATTCTATATGAGTTAAGGATACTCCAAAAGTATGGCTAAATCTTATCAGAACGCTATAGCAAAGTAAAGTAAAACATGTTGAAGAGAACGATGCTCTTAGCGTGGTGTATCGATGAGTGAAGAAAATAAGATGTTTGTAAACATGAACAGTGTAACTCCCTTCGGAGGCGACTAATAGTAATGAAATTATGCTAAACTGATATTACTTTGCTATAAAACTACTACTAGAGTAAAACATTGACGAAAACGAAAACTAAATTCACTCAACATAAACTTCAGAACATCGTAAGCCACAAATATTATATGAACAGTAACAAGTCTACCAACTACATAACCATTAAATAACGAAGCTATCTCTACAGCACTAACCAACACTCCACCGCCGAGCCAAAATTATCCTGCGTCGCGGGGGTCAGACTTGGAGACAAAAACACGATGAACCAAATGCTGGGTCAGTCCCATCAACAGTCAGATGCACATCATAACTGATTGAAAAGACTAGTTTGAACGTCCTGAAACAGTAAACAAAAATCTGTGAACTGTGGTTTACAAAAATGATTATCAGCTCTCAAAAACAGGTACTGTATTTTAAAAAATTAAAATACTGAGGTAAGCAATCTGGGCAAGAAAGAAGCTCATTACAAGAGGGAAATGCTCACTGAAATTAAAGCTAATAAACTGTACTCAATATGAAAATTAAGATCTAAAACTAATAAATTACAAAATAAACATTCTTCGTGTCATGAGGTATAAGCCACCGCAACAATCTTTTACGATTCAATGTATAAGGAATTCACGCCGGACTTCTCTTTGTTTGCCTTCATGAAATTGCTCCCGTAAAAATAAATTTATTCACGTGCAATTTCTTAACGCCTTACTTCTTAAATCACTTTTGAAGATCAATAAAAACCTATGTCAACGCAAGCTGACGATAAAAATGAAACTGACAAAATCGACATAACAACAGGAGCAATAATCAAAAATTTTATACAAGAATTCAGTTCTCCAGCAACAAACGATATCTATGTACAGGCTCTAACCACAGTTCTGATCCGTTAGGGCAATCCTTTGCATGAATCGCTCTCACCGCGAGTAATTGCACCTTATGCTTATGATTAACAAAGTCATTTTCATTACAAAAAATAAATATATTCTAAAAAAAGAAATCGGAATTGAGATAGACATAGGAACAATAAAAAGTAGCCAGATGAAACCATATTGAAATCAAATTCGCAATTAGCTTTTCAAATTTAATTCTACAAGTCAAACAATTCGCGTGAGTTTCTACAAGCTAAAAATAAAGGTAAATAACTTTTAAACAGGAAGTACGTGACAAAAAGTACTCTCCGGACAAATAAATGTCAAGTTGCACAGAGTACAATACGAGAAAAATGAACCGACTAAGTTAGCAGCTTGACAGAATTTCATTAGGTAAATGTGTTCGAAGCGTAAAATCAAATAATACGAATGGATAATGTCAAGTTACACGCGTATGACTACTCCGCCACAAGTTCCAAAATAAGAAGCAAAATTGGCAATCGTCGTTTCTAGCCTACATATTAGTTATTTAGTTACAAGGCATAAGCTAACGAATCAGGTTATTCCTGGCCTTTCGAGTAAATTCCAAACTGCATAACCATGAGAGTGCGAACGGTAACGTACATAGAATATGAAGTTCTATTTCAACAATTAATAATTTATAGGCATTTTAATTATAGGTCTAATCGAGAGTAGATAAATTTCATGAGAACCAATAATTCCGATGTATGACACATGTAACTCTAATCATCTAGAAGAGATACCAAGTGCAAAAAACACTCGCAAGCACAGCCGCAACCAGAAAGACCTATCTATTATTTGCTCCAGAAATACCTCAAAGTTTGCAGAGTTCTTACGACTAGTTACATTGGTTAACGCTAGCAAGTATGTGGTTCAGCAGAAAAATTCAACTTTGCTTCTCATGGTGTACTCTTTCTCGGTGTTTTCATAAAACTCGATTGCCTGAAAGAGAAAAAACAATTATTTTCACATGAAAGACGAAATTATTGAACTCCCTTAAATTCTACAACAGAGGCAAGCATAAGCACCCAAATAGTAACAAAAAATACAATTCCAATCCAGGAAGCCCAACGTTTGGTTCTTACTCGAACCTAAACTCAAACATCCAAATCGATAGATTGTGCCAATAAATTAAATATTATCATATTTCGCCAAAAACATGCAATAGGAAAATGAAACACCCCGTAAAAGTGATACCCACTTAATAATTATACGCGCCGTTAGAGTGTAAGAGAAATGAAATTTTAGATGATGGAGGCAGATGTAAACAGAAGGAAAAACAGAACTCATGCTGTATGCACTGCTGAAGAGTTATTACAATTGATACAAATTGTCACTAAACACATCCAACACAGAACGAAAGTACTTACCCTTTTAATATCCTTCGATAGTTCAGCCATTTGCTGCTCATGAACTTTTTTGAGCTTTTCCTTGCCCTTTCCCTGTTTCATTGCGGTCATTTTCCTCTCTTTGATGAAGCGACCAGTATTATTTTCATTTTTCTCTTTAAGTCTACGGTCACGATCTGCCTTGTTCCGCAGCGTCTTATCCGCGGCGACTTCCTTTGCAGTCTCCACAGCCACCTTCGCTTGCGCCGCTTTCATATCTTTGTTCTCCCTGAAAGAATAAATTTATGTGCCATAAAAAACACCAATGCTCACACAGTCATTCATTGCCTTGATTTGCCGTCATGAATCATGGCGAGCGTCATGAATCATGGTTAGCGTCATGAATCGTGGTGAGAGTCATGAATCATAGTGAGCGTCAATGCAATAATTGAAAATAACTATGAAACAGTCCGTTCGAGTCAGAAAAAGATTATTGATTAAATTCAGGAACTAGTAGGTCATATAACCTGCAATGACAATATACAAATTACATTCCTTGGAGTACGACTTATGTTAGAGTTAAAATTGAATACTCTGAAGTTACGTAATAATTCTTTAGAAACAAAAATGTCTATGGACTTTGGCCTCATTTTGAAATAGGTAGCAAGTAAATAAATAAGATGGCTAGGTACAATCCACTGTCTCAAACGTAGGTTTACTCGTATTCAACGGAGGAAGTTGAAATAGCACGTTCCGTCGCATTCTCACAATTACTCATGCATTTTCGCGTACAAGAATGAAAAAATATTTACAACAAAAAGACTTATACAACTAAATTAAACATATAATGCATTTAAAATTTTACAATTACAGTACATATCCAAACTAAACAATTTTCAATAAAATAGATTAGAGATTATTAGTTGGTTTAACGCCCTTTATCCTACGTAACGTGGTCTAACGCGCGCGAAGAGAAGGAACCGTTTACTATGGACTGAAAAAATGGCGAAACTTACCACACAGGATCCCCTGCGCATAGAAACAGCAAATTAAAAATCAAGAGGAAAAACAACGAAAAAAATAGAGAAAAAGGTGTAAAAATTGAATGAAATAAAGTAATGAAATAAAGATGCAAGGCCCGAAGGCCTATCTATAGCTGATGTTAACCAACAGTACTCCCCTTACGGCCGCCAGTTCCCCATAGCATACAATAGAGAAACCTAACTGCCCTAACGCTATCGCCTATCCTATGCCCCCAGAAGGGAATAACTTTCAATACCTAGTACAATTCCATACCTACAAAGGGAATGTCTGATATGAAATGATCGTAAAAAATCGTTTGTGAATTCTTCGATACAAGTGAGGCAGACCTCTGATCGTCCCTATTGCTTGTGTGTACAGACAAGACATGTTTGTTTGTTATTTACGTTTATAATAATGACGATTCCTTATTGGCACTGCTGATCCACACCTCCCTTATGCAAACATTGCAATGCGTTGAATGTGTCATTTTAAAATTAGTGAAACCGAAACCCACCGACTGAAAATCGTAAACAAGTAATCACAGTGCAATCAATTTTTTTAAAAAGAATGGAAAAATTCTGTAATAAATCAACTTTCTGTGATTGCATACCCATCCCATGAATTGATACCTACTTTTTTATTTCAAGTTTTGCCGAAACCAATTTTAAATTTGTATTTCAAGTAATCGCGGTACGAAAATTATTCCAAATTTTAGGACACTTGAAAAATCACACGGCGAGTGAGTATTAACAAACCAACCAAAAATAGAAAGCCCCTCCATTTATGGAAATATGCAGGTACTGAATTATAAAGCACTGCAAATTAAGAGGATCACGCGCGTAATCCAATTTGCAGTCAGTAATTATACACAGAACACATTATAATACTTTTTCCCCGAAGAGCCTGACGGATGATACTGGTTAGGCCTTATGATAGCAATGAATTTTTTCATGACAAAAAGTTCCCTTTCGTTAGCGTTCGAAAAAAGGCCAACAAATAATCAAGCAAGGCAAACCCACTGGTTGTATCTCTCTTCCAGTTTTTTCATCTGGTTCGCCTGCTCGGCCTCCATGAGCTTTCTGAGAATATCTTCTTGGCTCTTGAGGTGCTCCTTGAGCATGGACCACTCCTCCTTGCGGTGCCGCTCCATCATGTCAGACCACTGCTGCATCTGCTCCGAGACCATCGCCTTGATGTTAGGGTCATCCATCACTTCCCTAGGAACAAATCCCGCACAAATTAACAGACAACCAAACGAGGGGCGATGTATGGGAATCATTAGCAGAAATTTTGGCTCTTTATTTAACATCTTGCGCTAAATGTAAAGAACAATTGAAACTCCTCCTACAATTCAACTGGCAGAAAATGTCAAAACTAATACTCCTAGAACCGAGAAAATTGGAGAACATTTTCTCGAACGCAAGAAATAAATTATCTCGTATAGTAGAAGTTTTTACAGTTTCACAAAAATTCAATATTTTTGAACTAAAATTAGAAAAATTCTAGTGACTGAGTCTTTGTTAAATACCTACAATTTATGTTGAAAAGGCTATAAATTTTCCTCAGTGATCAATACAACAATGAAGAAAAACAAAATACAAATTATAATCCATTAGATTGATGAAACAACTCAAATAATCTTTATAGGAAGCATGTCAGCATGAAAAAGTAAGAAAATTATTCAATTTTTTATTGAACAATTTCAATTATATTGAACAAATTCAGTTTCAACAAAAAAGAAAACTACAAAAAAAGGCAACGTGCTTAGAAAGAAAAAATATACATATATCTCAGAAAAGAAAATAGATTACAATCAACAAACATGCAAATCATATAAAAGTGAAAGCTGCAATAACCAGAAATGAAACGTTAGTGGAAACTAAATTTCAAAGAAAATTGTAACCAACGCTAACACCATCTACCTCAGTACTGATATTCATCTGAAAATAATTTAAAAATAAACCGGCACGTATAAATGAAAACACACATGACTGACAAATATCTAGGTAATTTACGAAATACTCGAGCATCAAGTAATAGAATTATGAAATATGAATATTTCCACAGATTCAGACCAATATTTCTGACATTTAAAACAGTAATCTTGTTAGGCCACGTAATAATGACATCACATGATCTTTAGACCTTTTCACATAAAATATCTCTATAACCTACTATGATTCAGGTCTACTGATAAAAGCCGAGGAACCCAACTTTTTCCAACATAGGAGGCGACTCTTCAGTTGTGACATAATTTTTTGGTCAAAACGACAAATATTGTAAATAGAAGTTTGAAAAAACAATACAATCACCAAACACTTTATCTAGCGATCAAAACTGAGAAACGCAGAAGTCAAACAAAATGATTTAAGAAGTAAATAAACGTACTGTGTACGTGAAAAACGTATATATCGCAAAAACAAACATCGATCTTAATGTCTACGATATATAAAAAAATACGGAAATTAATTTCGCGGTTTACGCAATTATTCCCGAACGAGACAAGAAAATCTTTGCATTAAATGCACGCAGTGAAGTAAAATCTAAGTCATTCCTTAGTTCTGCGGCATTCCTTACAATGAGTGAACACTAATGCATTCTGAAAGATCCTCATAACATCAACGTTAGTCCCACCATCGTCGCAAACGTTCTAAAGCAATCTTCGCTCGTGGATGTCCAATAAGCGCGTAAGAAATAACACGAATGCAATTCACGCAACAATCGATAGCAAAAGATAAAGCACGCTCATTTAAGAGTTTCTTAATTCACAGTCATTCGCATAATTTTGGCCAATTAAAATTTAAAATCTGTTCTACTTGAACATGTTTTGACCGACAAAGGTGGGATTAGCTCTAGATCCTTAAGCAAATTTCCACAAGAGGCAAGGCATTAATAGAAGAAGCTTACAAGATGGGTCCCTCTGGCGCTTTATCTTCATGCCAGGGTAAAGTTTTGAACCTGCGAGCGGGAGGCGTGGACACACAGGGGATCGAGCGAGCTCTGGATTAGAGAGAAAAACAAAAAGAAACAACATTTACAAGCTTAACACTAACTTCAATACTGCACAGAAGACGAAAATGGTTCGATCAACAAATACGTACTCAACACAAAGGAATGGATTATTACGTAAATCTAAAGAGAAAGAGAGCAAGAAACAAATAGGAAAACGAGACATAGAAGCTAAAATTCAGAATTTTAAAACAAAAGCTCTACGTCGCGAAAACTCTACAGTACGAAAAGCTAAAAAAATAAGTTTTCAACGTATAACTACTCAAAATCAATTGCTACAAGACGACAGCTAGTGTCTCCAAAGTCTGCGAACAATGCATAGCGATGATAAATGTTTTTGGCAAATTGGACAGTCAGATTACCCAAATGAATAGTGCAGTTTAATCAAAAAAGACATGCAAATCAAATCGATTTGTGTTATAACCAAAAGCTAACAATCACCAAAGATAACACTTTTTCATCCTCGAATAATCGACGACCTTTGATCCCACTGAATGTGCTTTTAACAGAAATTGAGGGACCTACAATGATATATTGTATACCTTTTATGACTAGGCTGTTAAAAGATACTCTATCGGTTCAAAATATTCAGTTAGAAAATGCGTAAAAATTAAGAATAACTTCACAACATCCTGCAATCAATGAAGAACCCAAGCACACATATAATCTTTTGAAAATTAAGAAGAACACATTAAATCTCCCGAAAGTTTTACAGGTGAATCAGAAAGCCTTTTTTCGTAACAAAAACATTACAAAGAAAAAATAAAATATTTTCTGTTTGATGAAATTTAAAATTGAAATACCCGGTGCGTTGTACTTCAAAAATACCCAAAACAGATTCCCCAAATTAAAATTTAATCGAAGAAAATTATTTTCCGTGATTTTCAACCACATAGCGTAATGAAATGCTTGTCATGTTTTTCGACATTTATAAATGTTTAATAAAAATGATTTTTTCAGTCAAATATTTTTAATTCAGACTTGAAAGTAAAGTGATCAAAAGAAAATTTTTGGAATAAATCGGGCAAAAAAATTATGTCACACTCACAAGTCTTCATTGGGCTTTCCAATACACGAGAAAAAAATCTTTTCAGCTTTAACGTAGGGCCTCGTAAATTTACAAAGAATAACTTAAGAAACGTCTTATACCAAGGATTTATATTTTTGAATGTCGAACATTGACATTACGATTGCGTGTTCTTCTCTACTTCTCGTAAACGAAGTTGATAACAATATTTTTTCAATACATAAACTTTTCGAAATATAATGATTATCATCATATATGAAAAGTCGCAGTGGATTTCAAATCACCAGATGAACATGTAAAAAATACAGTAAATAAACCATACTGTTTTTTGCAAAAAATTTGAAAATAATTTTATTTAATTTTACTTTTCATCCCAGCCCTTCACTAGTAATGAATTGGGAAATGTTCCATCCGAAAATTTCTCACATGAATAGACTGTTCAATCTATAATTTTGGGAAAATAAAAATGGGCAATTTTACTACTTCCGAAAACACAGTTTCATATTTTTTCGTAAAATCTTGCATTTAATTTCTCAATTTAGTAATCATAATTAGTTTATCTGCAGATTTTCACTAAATTTGTAATCATGGAATGAAAACGGTAATAATAATGAGTACAATAAATAATATTTTATTTTCCAAAAACGTAATGAAAAATAATTTTACCAATTTTAGGTTTCCCTCACAGAAAATAACAGCGAATCCGGAAACGTTTCACTCTAAAGGCTTCTACAAGAAATTATTTTATAACATAAGATATTGAAAAATATAAACACGACTTTTATTTTACCACACAGTTTAATGAAAATCTTTGTAGAAGACCCACGTCTGTTTTCATAACCTATAAATGATTATCAGTGAAGTTGCACAGTTACGTTCAATTTGGAATGTATTTAACATATTAAGTTGCAAACTTAACGAAGATATTTCTTTAAGTTTACTTCAATTAAAATGTAAGTGTGTAAAAACACATTAAATTGTAAATTTAAAGTTATTCATATCTTTATTATTTAGTATTCTCAGAATTACCTCAGTCTTTTATAAAAATTATGAATATAAATTTTATCTATTGGATTCATCGAATGAAAATATCAAAAAATATATTAAAGCCCTTACATTTTTTCAATGATGGCAAATCAATATCGTCAAATTTACTTTTTGCCTCACGGCCGCTGACTAATGGTAAATTAGGTAACGTTCAAAATATTTCCTAGCGAAATCGTTTTTTATCTCTGATATCGAAAAGATGTGAACATTTTCTACTATCGTAAGAATAGATGGTATTTATAAAAAATTACCTCTTTTGCAATCTTCCGATGATTATTAATGCATTTTATGAGTTACTTATAATTTATAGTCATATAATGAATAACTTAAGAAATACCCCTATGTTTTACGTTGATAACATTGAAAAAATACTTTCTCATTTTCGTTTTTAACCGCCAAAACTATCTTCTAGTGATTAATAAATATGATGCACCTGTAATTTATGCTTTGAAATTACCTTCAACTTTCTACTATCATCAATCTAAAAACTTGAGGGTTCCTCTGGTGCAGAAACTCATTTTCCTCCTTTTGTTTTAAACCCTATTTAATTTTCCCGCAATACACATTATTGTAGAGGGGACGCACGCTTCAGTTTTGGAGCATCTGAGTAAAAGCTAGAAGCTCTTTTGTCTGCGAAGCGTTTGTCCTCCGTGTATATTCATGAGTACACGATGGAGAATTTTTTTGCACTAAAATCCTTTCAGTGTTCAGCGCCAAAAATGAACTCGGTTTGTTGATCAGTAAATTCGGACTTTCGTTTCTAACGAGGATGACCTGTCAGCGTGCTGTGAAAAAATCATTTGTATCCGTCAACCCCTACTCTGTGTTGAGGAATATTACTGTCGAAACGCATACATCACGAGCTTAAATCCTTTCTAAAGTGCAGTATGAGTACTTACCAAGCATAAAAAGCATGCTAATACTTGAAGAAATTACTGAAACTGAAGCCAAATCATGTGCAGCCGAGTTTAGAATACAAGTGATTTCGGGCAAGTTGGAAAACCGTTGGTGCGCGTAGGGCGCAAGCTTCGGAAATACAAGGATGAACAAAATGAAACACAAGTGATGAAAACCAAGAGAAAGAAAGTCGTCAGTCCTAAAACCCTATAGTAAAAATTAAAAGCAGGACTATGAGTTCAAATATCAATAGCAAGACTATGAGTACAAAGACAAAGAGTGGAATGCTAAAAACTGTGAATCGAAAAATAATAGAAAATAAAACATACCTAAGTACGGTAGATCACAAGTGAAGGCATGAAAATAAAAATAAAAAATGATTCGTCAAGGAGTCTATACAGAATGAGTGGAGGAGCAGAAAACGAACTAAGCAGAATATTTACTCGGCATGAGAAATACCACAAAAATTACAGTTGAACAGAGATAGATAGATAGATAGATAGATAGATAGATAGATAGATAGATATATATAGCTCAACAACTTGAATGAAGTAAAACGAACAGAGAGTACGAGTACTTCAAAGAAGGAAGCAAGTCTTACTTCTTGCCCTTGGACACCTTATCGATGGCGCCACACTGCTGCTTCTGTACAGCCAGTCGCTCCTTGACGTGCCTCTTGCGCATGGCCTCCAGCTCCTTCTGCTGCTTCTTGGTGGACTTGAGGAAATTTTTCTGCGATCTCAGCGTCTCCAGGGTGATGGGGTCCATCTCCAGCTCCTCTGTGGGCAAATTAAATGAACGTAAAGGCCGTTTCTAGTTAACTTATCAAGTAGGTAATTACATATACTACGTACACAGCTTCGAACATGGTAATCAAAACTAGAATTGCACTACCTTCATTTTGCAACACAACCTTCATTACATACACCTGCTCAAGATCGTTTTTTGTATTCGTTTTACGAGGATTAATAAAAATGATCACATTGCTTCTCGGCAGCTCCCTATTTATATTTTTGATGTATTTTCTTTAATTTTTTATAAGTTAGCTTGAAGCTCCGTAGCGACAGGGAATGTTGCATTTTGCCTAAGAAGTGTGAAATGAATGTGTTGACTACCGCTATGTGCTTCCTTGAGGTCCTTCTCAAACTCACAATCCACTTTATTATCTCATGTAAGTGAATTTTAGTTCCCTCGCGTCAGGGATAAGTCCAGGCAAGATGAATTGTTCCAGGATTGTGTTATTTGCCTTTTCACACACAACTCGCTTTGTTTCATCATTTATTTTAAGTTAATTTTCACTTATTTAACTTCATTTTTCGTTCTGTTAGAGTTTTACATGTCCTCATTAAAAACAAAATTTTTCAGCCACTCTAACGATGGTATTAGAACTATTAGACCGCATATGGACCATACGGAAGAATAATAAATTGGACGCTTTTAGATGTCCGTTTATGTAATTCTATTTATAAATATATTTGATAATAATTATAGGACATAAATTTTCAAATAAAAGTAAATTCCTCGTCCCGTTCGAATGGAAAAATAAATACTGCCTTGAAATCAGTTTGCTTGTTGGAAATCGAAAACTTAGTATGAAGAGAAACCCAATTCATGCGATAAAAAGCATTTGATAGACATGCGGACCAGTCTGGTTTTACAAAACCATCATTAGTGAATTTCATGTGAAAAAAAAATTATTTTTGCAGATGACATTGTATTTATTTAATGTATCTTTTTCGAAAATGACATTCATTGACAATGATTTTACGAAACCAGACTGGTCAGAAAGGCTACTAAAAGCTTTTTATCCCAGCGATTGTTTCTATTAATATTGCCTTGCTGTATCTGACATCTCAGCCAAGTGAAGATGGATGAATGCCCCTTTATTTTAGTGCTCTTTTTCAACTTTTAAAATGTCTTAGATAAATCACTCTACTTAATGAACAATACCTGTTAAGTATTTTTTCAATCTCAGCTGAGATTATTTGAACTTTCATGTTGCACTTCCCCGCTTGCGCTAGCCACATATATGGACAGCCGTAGCTCGCTTCTTCAGTTTGAGATGACCTACATTTGTACAATAGCTCCTAAAGTAGTCTCTAGCCTATTTTGTTAGGTCCCAGATAGTCTCAACGCAACAAATCATTAATTAATTATAGCTTTTTGTAGGTATAATTATTGCAAAGCGGTATTTCTGCCAATGCCCGACATCGTTATAGATCTTAATTTCCAAGATACCTAGAGTTTTCGTATAACCATTTTTACGTACTCAATGATCAAATTTTCACAATAAAATTGCGCATGAATTTACGATAACGATTATATATATTTTAATGTTCAATTTTCATATTAGTTAGAATTCTTCGTATTCATTTCCCAATCGACCTGATTCTCAAGTGTGAATTTATTTCATGGTTTCATTTTCGTTAGTTTTTGTTTCTTTCCATTTATAGTAATGTCAAAGACAAGTCACTATAAAGACAAGTTACAAAGACAAGTTACAGAGACAGATAACAAGTTCATTCTACTTTTGGAAGCTAGTGTTAACAATAACTTTACAGGAAACACCAGAGAGTCAAAATTTTCGTAAATTTGAAATGGACAACGTGATTCTATAAAAAAAAGTGAATAATAGATGTGTCATCCGATTAGATCACAATTGTACACCAATTTACGCCAGACAGGTTTCCTAAAGACATGAACAGCACAGGCTTGTGCAACACAGTTTTTAACCCAGTACCCTTTTCATCCTTCTTTGATTCGCCAGAGCTGGTGGCCCCAGCAGGAGTCTTCTTGCTTCCCTTGCCCACAATTTTGACGTCTTTGGTATTGAGGTCGGACGTTTCGATGCCCATGGCTTTCATTTGCTGCTCCCGTTTTTCTTGAGCGCTCATGAAGGCGCGGGGATCCGACAAAGCGTCCATCAGCTCTGCAAGAAGCAGGTCAAGCTGTCAATTATAATTACACTTGTAAAATGGTTCAGTGATTCAATGTATTCTGGAAACAAGGTGCTGACAAAAACTACCGTTTCAGAATAGGTTAATGATGACACAGGCAGACAGAGCACTCATCAAATAAAGTCGAGTTCATGCGTTCAATAATATTCTGGAACTATATCAAATGCGAGAATAAAAATGCACCGCTGCCATGTCCACGGAAGCCAGTACAGTACTGAAATATAAGTGAAAAAAAACAGTTTATCCATTACCGTATTAGTAAGAAAGTTACGCTCGTGCAACGTGAATCAACAGTACACGAGGACTGAAAAAGGGCACGCATAAATCATAGGTACAGACAGTATTCTTCTACGCGGGAAAAGGTTAATGAACGTCAATGAAATTTTACCGCATACTTTTGTGAAACTGGAATACTAAAATAGTACTGCGCTCGTAATAACTATAATGAGTACTAAAACAGTTTGTTTAACGGCAATTTATACAATGCTACTAGATGACATAAGGCTTTTTAATATCAATTAATTAACAGTCAGACGGCGTAGAAAACTTCAATACGATAATTGACGAACAAGCCAAAAGCATAGTTACTTTTTTGTTAGTTTTAGTTACAAAGAACATCAATAGATGACATTTCTACACTTATAACATTAACAATAACAGCATAATCTTAAGCCCGAATATTTTCTCCTTTTCTCACAATAATCCAAGATGTTCACACAAAATATTGGAAAGTAATCAGAGAACAAATATTTTCATTCGAAAAAACTTGTACCCAACTCAATTTTAGAACTTCTCCGTTTGTAAAGAGCTGATGAGTTGACAATATTTTAGTCATAATTTAGGACATTCACACAGACGTTATTTCCAAAAACACCGTGCATAAATTTGAAGGTAAATTCCAATAATGAATCCCTTTCTAACAACAATGGATTGGACTGAATTGTACCAATATTTCCTCAAAAATACAAGCTAAAGGCCTCCAGAAGACAGATTGAGACACCAACTCACCTCCCAGACCATCGGGAACGTAGATCTTGAGCTCAATGTTACAAAAAAGCATAGGCAGCGACATGGGGAAGTTGCCTTCAGTTCTCAACGAGATGTGCCTGTAGCCGCTCATGAGGCCATCCAGAGGCAGGATCCTCTGTCCGAGCATTTTACTGTTCTCATCGTACACTCCAAAGCGAAGCACTGCCAGGTCTGGCAACACAACCTGTAAATATGCGTGCCTCAGTCAATTGTTATGGCATCAACTTCCACCGCTTTCAAAATAAGGAAATTGAATTTTTGCAAATGAAATAGTTGTCGATATAGAAGCAGATAAATTGTGTACTCGTTGTACCAAACGTAATCTTGGTGGTACTTTGAACGATATGTCGAACGACAGCCTACAGTACTGCTCAAGCACTCGCTTTCATTTTCCAAGAGTGCATATAAATGATAATAATTTTATTCTCTAAGGCCCAAGTTTGCTAAAAACAGAGTCTATGCCATGAGTCAGAACATTTTTTTACTCACAATTGTCCCACAAATTCATCATCAGAGAGACTGGTGTGTTTAAAAACGTGTATCTTTAAATTTTGAATAATCTACCCATTCACGAACTCCCAAGCCTGAATACGACGGGTTGTACTCGTTTACAACAGACATCATATACGTCGAGAACATTACGCCAGCGAACAGACTTCACGCAAAAATTCTAATGTCGTAAAACTTGGCGCCATCAAGACTGCTTCAGGAACCGATTCAATGGTATACTCACATCCTTCATACAATATTAGACAAGTTTCATGTAGACATCCTAGTAATATTTAAAAACACATTCCTTATGCAACACGCATCGAAATTTATACCAAATATTCATCATAAAGATTTTGTATCTAAAAGATTCTAGCATTGATTATACAGCCAACAATCACCCAGTATACTTAAATGATAGGAATAAGCGCCTATTAAGTTCATTAATGAAATGTAGTAGCAGCCTACCTAATAGAATATTTTTCAACACTCACAATCTGGCATTGGTTGCGCTAATACTTTTTATGCGACATAGAATGTTGCGCCATCAAACACACTCGCTTTAAAATTAGCTTTCCTAGCATGAAATTTCTCATGATAATACGAGGCCCTAGAATCATACGATACCTTGCGCCGTGTATAGCGAAAATTAATTATGTATACCACTATCATCCACAACCTTTCTCTGTGTAGAGAGAAAGTCATTAAAAAAGGTATACCTATAGTAGTTGCTGAGAGACACGGGTTTCAAAGTCGCCAAACTTTAAAGCCGTTTCCAGGCGTTTATAAAAAACTGCGCTTGGTACCGCATGTTCCTAGGGGCCTCATTTCTACATGCGTTTGATCACAAGTTTAAGTTAAAACACGACTAGTTCAATTTCACGCTTTACTCCTTGAAAACAAATTTTCATCCAATGTATTATAAATCTCAGCACACAGAGCTCACCTTTCTGAATAAGAAAGGTTCTTCATTGTACTGCGGATTAAGGCCGTTAGCTGGAACCGTCCTCGTACGAAACTCCTTCCGGATGGTGTCCGTGGGTAGGCCGTACATGTCCACTTCTACGTACGTGCCCACCTTCTTGTCTGATAAAAACTGACCCGCAATGACCTGTTGGTAGCAATTTGCATAAGAATAACGCAAACCCAATGTCAACAGACTATCATGAAACACACGGTTGCACGGATTCAGATCTTCTTTTTCAGAAAACCAGAGTTGCAAATCAACTCATACTTTACTTGGAATATTTTTGGTCGAGGAATCGGCCCAACGAATGTGTCTGGAGTAGTACTACTTCCTGTAAAACTTGATCATCACCGCATATACATATTTACTACAATTGTGATACACAGAATTACATCCCTTCAGAGAACATACTCAAGCCTTTAATCATTTATATATCTAGCTAGAGAAAACCTTGAGATTATTTTCATTATAATTATCCGTACCGAGCACAGAACACTAACAGCACCCAAATCTGCTATTCATACATTCACATTCAACGGGAGAAGCGACACATAATAGTAAAGTGCAAGTTTTGTGGCTTCATACGACTTCACGTGAACAAAGCGTTAGCTCAGAGCTCACCGACACCCCCAGCTGAGCGGCGATGACACCATCCACAGGGCTCTCAGCAAAGGGATCGAATGTTTTGTCCATCCGTCTCATGAAGTCTGGCTTGAGAAGGTAGCCGCAGTTGCCATTGTACTCAAACTTGCCCTGGTTGAGCTGCATCGGCAGGTCAGGCGTTTGGTAGTTCAGAGACACCATCTGACATCCAGCGTTCCAGAACACCTGCGTCAGAGAGTACAGTACAGGTAAGCTAGTCAGAGAGTAAAGTACAGGTAATCTAGTCAGAGAGTACAGTAAAGGTAAGCTAGTCAGAGAGTACAGTACAGGTAAGCTAGTCAGAGAGTACAGTAAAGGTAAGCTAGTCAGAGAGTACACTACAGGTAAGATGGTCAGTGAGTACAGTACAGGTAAGCTAGTCAGAGAGTACAGTACAGGTAAGCTAGTCAGATAGTAAAGTACAGGTAAGCTAGTCAGATAGTAAAGTACAGGTAAGCTAGTCAGATAGTACAAGTAAACTAGCGTTCAAAATAGGAGTGAACATGTATTACTCTCGACAAAAAAAAACAAATTCAGAAATGTAAATCTACGAACCCACTTACCTATGACCGAACTTATATTTGCTTATTTCAGAGTCAGAAATGTGAAGCATCATTCAAGTGCAGTAAAATAGTCCTACATTTTTTACTGATGATAAAAATCTTGACCTACGCACAAAATAGAAGTTAAAAAAAATCTTTTGCTCAACATGAAAATTTTGAAATAAACTATAAATTTTATACTTGTAAATACATACAAAAAGACCCCTCATGATGAAAAATCTTTATTTTGAATTTCAGAAGCGGAACTAAACGCTGTGGCCAAAATCAATTCCTCAGATTAAATGAATTACACTACAGACTCTGATGAAATAACTAAGTTCATACTAAAATTCTCCTTCGCCCTGAACAGTAGTATTTTAGACTGTCATAGGGATTATTAAACTATGTACCAGGATTTTTTTCCCCGCGAGTGTTATTTGTATTACTGTTGAAGTGTTATTTCCCGACTCCTTGTATTGCAAAACAATAGAACAAACGAACAAATGGGAAATAAAGAAAGAACGCAAATGTGAATCAAGTGGATTGCACGAGACTTCGATGTCTGATTCAAGAGTAAACGAAAACGGACATGATGAAATCAATATAAGATTTGACAACGAAACCGATTAACATGTTGTAAGCGAGACTTCCGACTTCCCGTTTCCGTAAGTTGCTCTGGCGAGAACAGACACTTTTAGTACATTGCTTCTGGGGTTCCCAAAAACCTTCGAAATACCAGAGTACGAGTATTATTGAATCTTTAAGTTACACTGAAGGGCAAATCGCTACTGCGATGAAAACCGACAAATATTTCGTGAATTGTGGAACCATAAGCACGCAGTCAAATTCCAGAGCAGCGTGAAAAGTCTCAAACGTCAATAAGCCATGCTGACCTGAGGCATGTAATTAGAAGAGTCCACCCTGGCACCTTTAGGGTAGATCCTGGACATCTGTCTCTTGTTGTAGTTGACGAATTCTATGGCTTGTGTTTTGAGGTAACCCAGTCCTGCCGTCTCCGAGAAGCTCGACATGTTGTGGTGGATGTTCTTCTCTGAAAAAACAGCAAATTTATCAGAACAATTTAGAGTATCCCACAGTAAAATGTTAGGGCTTTAGTTATTTTTCAAGTCAAACTTTAGAGAATAGACAAAAACCTTTGATAAGTAACTATGTCAAAATTAACAAAAACTGAAAACTTCGCATTCAACCGTTTTAGCATTTAGAGATACAAAAATTACCGCCAGTAAATAATAATATTTCACACAGAAGTAATCGTAAGGGATCAACAATGGAAGCGTAAAATAATACCCACATCGCTGTGACACCAAGTGCAGATCAAAAGTTAGCAAGGCGGCCGAGGAAGACTTCAGTTTAGGGAACCGTTAACAGCGAGGCTACTGAGGTGCAGAGACACAAAAACTTTTGCTCCGGAAATAGAAGGAATGGAAGTTCGCACTGCGAAACCAGATCCGCACACAGAGAGCTTGTGCTGCTTACCAGTGGTAGTAGAGAAGGGGGAGGAATTCTGGAATTACTCTTCATTCCAGAAAAGGCCACTTTCCTCATCAAGAGAAAAAAGCATACCATATCACACTCCAAACAAGGCGCAAAACGGAAGCTTCACTAGCTGAATTTAAATCGCAAAAGACTCGAATTCTTGTTCGCTGTAGTTACCAAGCTCAGAAATTGCTGGTTTAGAGCAAAAAAGCACGCGACGCCTTTTTCTACGTCGAGGTCCTTGAAGAATCTTCTGCACAGACAACCATCCGATATTCGCTTCCTTGATTTAGCAATGCCATCTTGACAGTTGACAAGACATAATTATAAAACAGAGAAAATTTCAAGCATTACTAAGAGAAGACTACTTTAGTACTGAAAATGTAAGGGGAAAATTGAATACAATGGTGGTAGTTCGGATAAATAGTTTCTTTACTACTTAGCCAAGTTTTAATGCATTCCTAGAACATTTTCTTTGTTACGTTCGAGCATAGTACGCAAAATAAAAAGTAAAATATTTGAAGGTCCTTTTACGTTTTCAACGTTGAAGAGCTTAGTCGCCACCAAAGCACGCATGAATGACCTCGCTTAAAGTACATAGATTACAATAACTTGACATCCAGCGCACTACGTCCTAAGCTGCAACATGAAACTCGAATTTGGAAAGCGCTCCTGAAAAACAGATGAACTATAAGAAACGCAAGTGAGTATATGTACAAAGACAGTTTAGTACGCACACATTCTTACAGGGAAACCTGGCTAGTTTGAGAAAAAGATGCAAGGGATATAGTACTTCCCATTCAAATGATACGTACTGTGAACTGATACGAAGCCCAGATTAATAAAGAAAGAAAACAATTCAGTTTGCAATGCAGAATTCTACAGCGCAGAAAACACAAAAGTTAACATAACAATCGTAGTAATCTTTGTATTACGTATACCAGCGAACGGGGATATGCTCGCAATGAGTGTTATTCAGTGCAAGTTATATTATTCAAGCAAACAAGAGTGAGGGTTAGCTCGAGTTACTTTGGCAAGCAGAAACAGAAGTGTTAAAGGAATGACTTGAACGAACAAAGACTATAAAGTTAAATGAATGGAAAGTAGAACAATCGTCTCCCATACACGTATAATGGCTAAAATGATTCCGATAACCGCACTTACACGAATAGTCTTGAAAATACTTATACACACTTGAAGTAATCTTCATGTTTATATTTTGTTTCAGCTACAACCATACACAACTGATGATGAAAACTTATGCATATGATGCATGTGCAAAAACCTTGAAACCCGCACGAACGTAATCCAATCCAAAGCATAATCCATAACGATTTTCACCCGGCTATTTCCTTCAGTTATATGGAAACAAAATGCTCATATCGTCCAAGCATTCGACAGTTAAAGTGCAAGAAGACAAGCGTTCAGGGTATAAAGCTGGATATTTTGAGCATTCAAACTTTACACGAAAAAAAGATACCGGGGCCCTTACAGCAAAACGACGCGAAGAACATTTGGATAATCCTAAGCGTTCGAAAGCAAAGTACTTGAGCAGAAAAGCAACTTAGGAGCACCACCTTCTGCCGCCTCCAGCCCGTTGAAGTGCACGGGCTGCGCATAGTTGACCATCGAGGACAGCCACGGGTGGATGTTGGTATTGGAAGTGCCCGAATAGGTGGGCGCGGCGGGGGCGGCGGCTTCCTGGCCTCCTTCAGGCTCCTACACTCACGATGCGTGGACATTTACAGTGTGGGACTTTAGTATTACTCTACACGCCAGGCACCACATTTCTAATTTATCTGACCTCGAAGCCGGTCTAAAGCAAGTAACTGAAAAGCCATCCAAAGTCAGTGCCACTGTACATACATGTTGCTTCTGCGGTGCACTGATAGAAGTTTGTGTTAACAATAGTTCTTTTGAGCGGAGTATAAACAAATGGCGTCGAACGCTCCCAGGACACAGGAAATAATGTTGGATGAAACATTAAAGATTACGTTGGAAGTTTGATCGTATACACAGCTGTGGGTACGTCATCCTGCACGGTTAGTATCGGTGTATGAACTCGAAATCGGATGATCATTTACGACTCATATTGGGTGCTTCCAGCAGTGATTGAATAGTTCCAGTATGTTAAAATCATGAAAATTTATACTATGATGCACCAGTGGATATTCCACATCTAACAATCAGCTTATGAAATCAGGACATACTCCAGAAAAAAAGTAGGGAAAAATGTCCGCATTTGCGACGAGTGAGTTGTTGCAGGGATAGCAATTAACTTTAAATTTGCTATAAAAAGGATAAACCTTCTTGAGACCGCTACCCGTTCAATGGTTCGAAAAAAAATAGAGTTTTCGTGTTCCCCATTTTGCACAGAGGCTCTCAAGACGCAGGCCGCATGTCATCAGTGAATGGCCCGGGCAGAGTCACAGGGAAGAAGTAAGACCATGACTCGTGAACAACAACCTGAGGCTCTCCAACTGAACACTTAAAGCAACCAAACCAACACGACACACCACAATAATACGAAATTAAAATGACCACACTGCAGGCAAAACACAATCACTTTGGTAAAGAAGATTTGGTTTAAACGTGATATGGGGATTTTGAGAGACAGTACAGGTAATGAAAAAATTTGAACTTTGAAAATTTCGAAAAAACTAATGAAGTCGTTGCTGAGCTAGCTCAGATGTGTGCCAAGTAAAATAAATCAGAAAGAGACATTCAACGCGAGGAAAACACCAAATCATCGAGAACGTCGAAAAACTAATACGCAAGTACATGAATTCGATCATTAAGCAAGTTCTGATTTGTGACGAGCGAAAATGTCACTAATGAGATGACGCACGGAAATAGAAAGAAATTCATATATAACATTAGGACACTTCTCCTGGAATTAACACAAGCCTCCGAAACAAGGCGGCGACGGATGGCGGAGCCTAGTAAAACACATTTCTATCTATGAAGAGCAGAAACTTCATCGCACGGTGAGAGCCGAACATGGGGGTAAAAGAATACAGGCAATTTTTAAATGCACTAAATAAATAGAAAAAAGTTTATTAATGCATTTTGAACCCAGGATATAGTGCTTTCTTATTGATTGTATTGCTACTCAGGCACTCGAGAAAAATATTCAACTATTTTTATTCGCCAATGAAAATAATTCATTCGTGAACGCGGCGATCTTACATTAAATGCTCAATGTACGTGGAATATGCTGGTAACAATAATTTGCCAGTAAGAGTAAATTAATAACATACATGGAGTTCACGAATGTTATCATTAATGAGATTGTGCTCAGCGAGCGATAAAATGAGAGAAATGCGAAGTTAATATCGCAGGGAATGTAAAAATGGAGACAAAAATGTAATTTGACGCCAGCGTTTGAGTTTTCATACGAGAGGGAAGTTAGTTCGCTGAAAATGAAAGAGAAAATGTTAGTTCGTGAAAAATGAAAGAGAAAATGTTAGTTCGCGAAAAATAAAGGAGAAATGTTAGTTCGTGAAGAATAAAGAAGAAAATGTTAGTTAGTTTAAAATAAAGTAGAAAATGTTAGTTCGTTGAAACGCAATCACATGAATCGGCAACCGAAAGCTCTTCGGATGAGTCCTAGTAATTATACATTGTGACACAGCAAAACGAAAACTTTTGAAAGGCGTAGTGGTTTATAGTTTGGTTTTAACAAATTTTTATAATTCGGATTACTGTCTTCTAAAGGGCAAGTTGAAGCGGTTCATTTGATGTCAATAATTTTTGTTGGATTTTTTCAATTTTCAGTGAGTTTTCAAAAGTTCCCGTTTTTCTGAGTCACCATGTAGACAGCTGGTAAAAAAATCGGTTATAGAACATGTTTATTTCGAATACAATACACATTCGCGACAGAGCGAAAAAGGCAAGCAAAGCGCATGCAAATTCATGTACTTCTTACCACACGTTAATGCGTTAAAGGTGAAAAAGCCAAAAACAGGTGTGTGCGTGTGTGTTTATCTATGTACATTGATCTCCACCACGTAAAACACAGAAACTCATGCAAAACACGCGGAACAAGAATCAGGATCAAACGTAAAAATGACGAAGAAGTACCACGAAACAACATCCAAAACGATGCAAAAGCAGCTAGGGATACAGCACTACCTTCAGCAATATCGAAGCCTTGGAACTTGACAGGCTGGCTGTAGTTGACCATAGAAGACAGGTACGGGTGCACGAAGGTTGTAGCGCCGGTGTACTGGTAGGATTGGAATGCTTTCTCCTCGGCGGTAAGAGGCTTGTCTTCCTCGAGCGACGGCTGTGAAATAGGAGCACTAGCGGCGTTACTAGTACTACCCCCCGTACCACTAGGTGTGGCATGGTTAGAGTCAGTGGCGCCAATGGCAGTAGTGGCCTCAGAGTTATCTAAGCTAGCAGCACTGTCGACGCTAACGCTACCGCCCAGCTACTCAAAAATTGAGCCACAATTTAGCAGAAGTTCGAGTGAAACAAGATGGGATACAAAGGGTTTCCGGATATGGAGTTTTAAAAGAGAATTTTTTGGGGGCTTTTAGGGGATGATCAGAGAACTTTCCCAGAAGAAAAGAGAGCAGCAAAGAGGAAGCAACGTTAGTTTCGAGCAGAAAATGAAGTTAAAGAATATATAGTTCATGACGTATTCGCATTTTGCGAAGAGTTATAAATCACCATAATAACATCCCAATAATATCAGAAATAACAGACTCAGTGGTACCCAACAATACGTTCAGAATTCGAGGTTTTACAACCAGTAGTGAGAGCCATAGTTTGAGGGCACGATGGCCGCAGCAAAATTGGTTGGGTGGTCCACTTAGTTTGGCGAGTTCATGTTAACAAATCCATGAAATCGACGAGACAACATGCCCGAATGAAAAAAATCATTGGGCAGCTTGGTCAAAATATACGCAAGTTAAGTCAAGTCCAGACAGTTTAAAAAAGAAGTATTGAAAGTCCACAGACAAATTCAGAATGCAATAAAGCTTACATGTAGTAAAATAGTGATTAGAAATAATAAGAAAGCTCGAAAAACTCAAAGAAGATCGATGGAAGAAAAAACAGTTTGGATAATGTAAAGGAGGTTCAGGTGACAGGAAAGCAAGAATATAGTGCAGAAGAAAATACAGACAGCAGTAGTAGAACACAAAGGTAGAGACAGTACTGGCAAACGTAAAGCAAGTACAAGCAACGAAAATAAGTAAGCCCAGACAGTTATGATGGGAAATACAGACGCAATGAAGAAAGTTTAGGTATAGGTGAAATATCCAGTAATTATTAAAAAAAGGTACAGAAATAAGTGCCAAAACACAGGCTTGAAGTAAGTAGCCCAGAAAATATAAAAAAGGATGAAAGTGTTGAGAATAATGTTCAGTCAGTGAAAAAGTTTGAGTCATAAGTAAAAATTTAAGCAATAGCTACCAAATCCAGGGAACATTCAAAAACTCCAAGCAACAGCCAACAAGTCCAGGCAACAGCCAACAAGTCCAGGCAACAGCCAACGAGTCCAGGCAACAGCCAACGAGTCCAGGCAACAGCCAACAAGTCCAGACAACAGTCAAGAGCGTTGAAGTCATCAAAATATGTAAACAAATAAAAATTTCAGTATCAGTCATTGCAGCGAATTTAGTGTTCAGAGGGTCCACACGCGTTTAGAAAGCTCATGTACAGCAAAGGGACATGGATGATCGCAAGCACAAAACCATAAAAGGGTAGTGAAGCAAGCGCACGCGAGAAGGCCCCCACATACACCAGGACAGCGACAGGTTACAGCGAAACGAGAGCGCATTAAAAAATCATAATCAGGGAAAAAAAATTATTCGCGGTTAATTAAAGCCATCGTTATTTTCCCGGAGAAAAGCAATTGAAGTGCAGAAATTTGCAATTGAAGTCGCAGAAATTTGCAATTACATTGCGGATAGAATCACGAACAGTTTTGTGCAAAGTATAACACCATGAGCATAGAATACGAATTGAAAATAACGAATCACTGTGGTTAAGTTGAGATTGCAGCTCAATTAGTTCATAAACAATTTTCAAGCTCAATTTATAAACAATACTAAGTCAAATTATATTCATTCAACGGTGACAAAAGTGTGAACATTTCAAACAGATAATGATATACCAGTCAAGTCATGGTCAGTCGGAGAAAGACATGGTAAATAAGATTCAAATTACAGACATCAAAACCCAAGTTGAAGACAGTCAGAGCCAAGTTGAAGACAGTCAGAGTCAAGTTGAAGACAGTCAGAGTCAAGTTGAAGACAGTCAGAGCCAAGTTGAAGACAGTCAGAGCCAAGTTGAAGACAGTCAGACCCAAGTTAAATAACGGCAGAGCCAAATTGAAGACAGGCATAGCCGAGTTAAATAAAGGTAGAGCCAAGTTACAGACAGTCAGAGCCGAATTACAGACAGTCATAGCCAAGTTACAGACAGTCATAGCCAAGTTAAAGAAAGGCAGAGCCGAGTAACAGACAGTCAGAGCCAAGTTACAGACAGTCAAAGCCAAGTTACAGACAGTCAAAGCCAAGTTAAAGGAAGGCATAGCCGAGTTACAGACAGTCAGAGCCGAGTTACAGACAGTCAGAGCAAAGTTACAGTCAGAGCAAAGTTACAGTCAGAGCAAAGTTACAGACAGTCAGAGCCGAGTTACAGACAGTCAGAGCCGAGTTACAGACAGTCAGAGCCGAATTACAGACCGTCAGAGTCAAGAAAGTCGGTGCGATGCAATTTACAACCAATGCGCTCATTTCAAGTCAGTCGACATTGAGTCAGCGTCAGTGAAGCCCAGGTCGTGTTAAAAGAAGCCCACGTTACGGTTATCGCCGACCCCGTTATGGTTATTGGAGCCCATAGAGTTAGTGAAGCCCAGTTGAAGGCCGGGTTACGGAGAGTAAGTAGTAGTGCGGACGGAGGAGCAGACAGGGCGGGGCAGGCAGGCAGAGCGTGGAGGTCGAGAGAGAGACAGCGGAGACGGAGACACGCCGGATGCCGGTCCACAGTGACGGGAGGGGTGAGAGCGACCAACGTAAGGAGGGATAGAGGGGGGACGTGATGCTTAGTAGTTTGTACCAACAAGCAACATGGATGGTTAATGTTAAGCGTTTGTTAAGATTTCTCAAGTGACGTGACGCTTCACAAGACCCTACTGGACAACCATCAAACTTTCAACATACATCGATGGAAATATGATACTTGGCAAGATCTGCTGATAAGTATTATGAAAAATTTGGCTTAAAACTAAAGGGACTACGACGATAATCAGAAATTATGAATTATTCAAATAAACTACCCGACTTAGCCAAGCGTACATGATGTCAACAGAGACAAAGAGACTATGATGCTCGACCAATGCGCATGTTCGACGCACGCCAGCTATCCACTCAACAGCGAAAGCAACAGTCAATACAAAACGCGTGTTGAAAACAGCCTGTAAGTTAGTATTCAGTCATTTTCAAGCAGAAATAAAGTTAGCATGGCGCAGTGGATGACGAGCTCCAGGTCAGGTAAGAAGGGTCTAGCTTATGTTCTTGGTATGCGACTGCTGGATAGTTTCATGCAGTCACGGATTGTCTCCCTCGGGAAAGGGAGCTTCAACATCGCATTTTCCACTGCACTCATACATCCTATCAGCAATGATGAGAACTTAAAAACGAATCTGGAAACCTGTGTGTCAACTACGTTGAAATAAAGTTTCTTTCCTTTCCTTTCTTTAAACTCACACAACACCAGAACATGTGAGGCATCTAGTTTCAGACGTTAGCTACACTGAAAAACTAGGGGCACATACAGCTGCAAACACACACAACTCCAGAAAGTAGTGCTACACATACAATACTTCGTAATTTTTTGGACGACCTCTCCTACACTTGACAACTAAGCGTACGAAACAATATCCACTCGCTCCTGATCAAGGAAAAAGCTCTCTGTGACTCAGCAAGCCAAACAATGCATGCTAAACGACCAGTTCAAAAACAACCTCAGAGACCTGCGCTACAACTGTCAAGCCCAATTCTCTTCACAAAGTTACACACCATAGCGAAATGAGCCCAATTTGATATGATTACAGTAGCACTCGCATCACAAAACCGCAGCGCCGGTCTGATCCGGTGAGAGAATTTGTGTATGTGAACTTCTCCGACTTTTGAATAACAGAATTTAGAGAGCACCTTCAGTGACGACTAAATTCCAAGAAAAATAAACTTTACCCAATGTTATCATGAACAAGTTCTACCAAAGAATTGAAGGGTAAATATTCGTCAGGTTTCAACGACAACAAATCATTTATAAGCTCTACGGATACATATTAGTCAAAATATCTGTTACACTGCTTGAATAATAATTTCTTGTCAACCTATAGAAATCAATCGTGAATTAATTGTATCTTGATGCTAAACATATTGATAAATACTAAACTGGGCGAGCTGGCAACCTCAACAATGGCGTATAAATGACCGGAGATGGTAGTAAAACGTTCTGCTTTTGCATACATTTATGAGAGACTCCTAAAAAAAACTACTGAGCCTCGCACGAGAAGCCCAGGCTTGAATGACTGTCCTGAATCTGCTACTCTAATCAGTTGCTTTAGATTGCATGTTTTAATTATGAACTTCGTTAAAAAATGTATAACTAATTCAACCGCTCCAAGTTAAGGGGACCGTCCCCCCAAAAATGGTCATCAAGGTGCGATTTTAGGTTCTATAGTGGAAT
>VOMN01025971.1:0-20779 GCA_014899125.1 Orchestia grillus
GCAGGGCAGCAGCATCAGGGCAGAAGCAGCAGGGCAGCAGCAGCAGGGCAGCAGCAGTAGCATCAGCCAGCCACCGTGCAGTAGAAGGCAAGACCGCCCTCCTCGGTAAGACAAAGCCGCCGCCTGAGTTCCCTCGCCTGCGTGAGGGGAAAATTCCCTTGATTTCTGGCATTTCAGACACCGCAGAAATGCGAGCACAAGACTCTGGCATTACGATAATCACGAGCACAGCTGCGGAGATTGTCAAAATGCCATGGTTAAACAAAAATCAAAACTTTGCAGAGCAATTTTCTCCCTAAAACCTGTGTGCTTGATCATTTTTACACTCATATCTGAGGAGAGCAAACAAGTCGTCATATTCGGTCATATAACAGAGTAACGCTCACCCACAGACACACGGGTCACGTGTCTGTCTCAGGGGGTCCTCCCGTAATACGTCCCAAATGCCAAAGCTTCCTTCAGTTAGCCTTGTTCAAACGGGGAACACATTCATTCTTCATGTTTCAATGTTTTTTATCAGAAAAAGAAACGTAAGCTAAAGCTGGACTGCACGTAACATTCAAAAAGTCCATTCATGTGTCAGAAGCGCATGCTCATGCAATCTCCATTCTCAGGAACATTATCATGGCGTTAACGTTAAGCAAAAATTGCATGAATTTTTAGAGCATGAAAATATTTCATTCTGTACCTCAGGTTCCTACTTTAGCTCATGAAGTCGACCGCGCTGTTCCCTCTCGGAATGAGAGGCTTGCCTCCAGTGGCGCGTCTCGTGCTCCTCTGTAGGTGTGCGACGGGAAATCTGGGCCAGAAATAAGTGAACTTATTTAACGTAACACAAACGCATCAACATCAAACGCACGACCTGATGTTCACACGCACACTCATAACGCGCACGAGAATTTATTCATGGCGTACGGTGATGGCCAGACCATGGTGATCGAACTTCCGAATGCGCTGCAGGCCGCTCAGCATGGCTCCGCTGAGAAGAATTTTATTTCTGGATACAGCGTTCCTCCGACGGCCGCACTTCACTCTATCTCACTATTCAGTCGACTATTCGGCGTTGGAATATCCGACACATGATCCTCTCATTTACAGTTGCACGCTCCAACGCCTCTTAACTCTTGTTGTGAGTTGGGTTAGTGTCTCTGCAGGTAAACTTTGTTCAAATCAATTAATCAGAAACAATGTCCAACACAATAAGAGGTCCCTAGAATCATATGGTACCATTCATCACATACCGCAAAAACGAGTTATGTATACCACTGCCATTCCCAAACCTTCATCTGTTTAGGAGAGTGAATCGTAAGTAAAAAATGACAGTCGCAAAATGGTCGAAAATCAATATAAGCCGAAGTGACTCTCACCTTCACTCCTCACTGCTTGGATCTTGAAACTTTGAAACAGTATTAGAACGTTTTAAAAAGCAGCGGTGCTTCAAAATATTTTCAGTACGAGATACAGTCTTGAAATGAGCTTCATTGCAAAGAATGCTCCTACCGAGGGAAATATTTCTATTATCTTCAACACGATCGACGCAGTATATACAAAGTTACGTCAATCAATGTGTTATGTTTGGTTTTCTTACGTGTCACGCTTTATTTAAAGTCCTGAAAAAGTCATCTGTAAGCCAATAAAACACTATATATTCCTTGAAAACACAACCAAGAACACTCACAGGAGTCACACAAGCCAGCACCCTCACAGGAGTCACACAAGCCCGCACCCTCACAGGAGTCACACAAGCCAGCACCCTCACAGGAGTCACACAAGCCAGCACCCTCACAGGAGTCGCACCAATCACGCAAGCCCCCTCCCGACGCCCTAGACCCGCGCACTCCAGGCGGGCCGCCGTCAGGACTGGAGAGACCGACGGGATCCCACGAGGCGTCTCAACGCCACCACGGCCCCGCTCTCTCGCCAGGCACCCAAATATTCTCGAAAACTATGGAGAAAGCGTCCGAAAATTTGCTGTTCCGAAGCGGCGTCGCTGCAGAACAAAGATGTCCGAACAAAAGAGTAAACTTCAATGGTGCACCCGCCTCGAGAAGTGGAGGAGGTATAGGGGGGGAGGGAGTTAGGGGACATGTGAGCCGTGTGGTGGGAGGTGAGGGACTGGTGGGAGAAGGGTAAGAAGGAATAAAGGTAAAGAAAAGAGGGGAGAAAGAAGTAGTCAAAATTGAGAGTGCAACTGGGAGAACGAGAGGAAATAGAAGGAAGGAAATTTATATCTGCAATATATTAAATTTTTCGATAAAGAACGCAGGAGCAAAAACAAGAAAAAAATACAACAATAAACATGGGCAAATAGGTAGCAGGAGAGTCAAGCTAGCGGAAGCCTACTGAAAGAGTAATTTACTTCCTAAAATTTTAAAGGAAAGGAAGTCCAGAAAAAATACCCCGGTGAAGGTGTAAATTTATGCAAAAGCTTCTTGACCAACGAGCTCGAGCCAGGAGGAATGGAGGCGTCTCGTCGGAAGAGTGAAATCGAAAACATAAAATAAAGATGGAGACAAAATGGAGTCAGACGGCAGGAATTAAAAAATGTTCATAATGTGAATTGAAGAACATCATCCGGCACTTCGCATCCTACTACACATTCGTGCTAGGATGTGAGAGGAGCCCTGAATGTTATCTTCAGAAAAATAGAAACTGGAGACTAAGGAACTGGTCCCCAGAGTGTACCGCGAGTCTGAAGCTGCTGCCCCCGAGCACCTACTCATGGAATTGTTTACCAGGGCTCCACCATTGTTGTGTGATGATCTGCTGGTGATGGCGAATGCATTACCACCAGTTACCACCATCACCTGACTACCCTCCACCACATCACCATCACCTGACTACCCTCCACCAGATCACCACCATCATCTGACTACCCTCCACCAGATCACCATCACCTGACTACCCTCCACCAGATCACCACCATCACCTGACTACCGTCCACCAGATCACCACCATCACCTGACTACCGTCCACCAGATCACCATCACCTGACTACCCTCCACCAGATCACCACCATCACCTGACTACCCTCCACCAGATCACCACCATCGTAGGACTCTTACCACTATCGGGGTGAACGTACCCTAAAAATACAGCAGAAAAAGTTCGTTTTTGTTAGGCTTAAGAGTATGCTTATCACAACACATATTCTCTCTTTCCACTCAATTGGAGGCGACTAAACAACTCCTGAACAAGTCAACCAGCTGGCACGTAAGGACCGCCATTCCAACACGCAAGGCTGTGCCCAGTGCCTGTACCCACAAAATTGACAATGGTTCAGTAACTGAAAAACAAAACCGACGAGCTCAGGTCCGTTCAATGGTCGAGATAATTTTCAAAGATTTCTGAAGGCGGCCGGCGGACTTCCATGAATCCAAGTCCTGCTGAGCAGTGTCCAAGCATCGTTCTAGAGCAGACTGTTTATTCACTAATAGCGCCAACTGGGCCCATGATCACCTTCTCTTTGTGAACACGATGCAAAATATGCCAGTAATAAAACCATAACATAATTCCGGTTATTATGATTCACTAGTGTCAACGATCAATTTCAGAGCTTCACTTGTTGAAATAACTGTTTCTCAAATGTTTCTTCACTCCATCACTCTTCTCTCACCACCTGCAGCAGCAAGCTTATTGCTCTGTTCACACGTCCGCAGCGAGTAGAACGAAAGGTTTTGTGCTGCAGCGGCTGTCACTGACGCTGCCCAGCCTCCGTAACTCGTCCCTTGCATCAGTCCTTCGTGCTGAGTGCAATTAATTGGAATTTCCCAGCCGCTAGCGACTACTCAGCATGATCAGCCGGACTTCCCTGGCCCCAATGGCCTCCTAAAACCAGTCATAGTTGTTTGAATGTACATTTCTGGAGCTTCCATTATGCATCCGGAGCTTTCCATTCACAACTCTGCGGCGCAGCGGGAATTTGATCCTCACTGGCCTGTGTGGTGCAATATTCCTGAACTCCGTTTTGTAGAGTCTATTATTTCTTCAACTAATGCTATCAGCCAAGCCCAGTTATTTTAAAGCATACTGGAATACACTAGGGTGCATAAACCTCAAAAGAAGTTAGGAAAACGTGCCTCCATAAGCTATAGATCTCGTAGCAAGATCTGAACTAGGAACTTAGAGCGCATGGCAGAGCTCGTGTCCGAGCTTTACCATAAAACAACGTACAGAGACGACAGTCGTCGAGGGACAGCTCTAACTTAGACGCAATTGTAGGAGTAGACTTCAGTAATGGCATGGCAGACGAGCGGGGAACATCCCGGGGTACGAGATAGCAATCAAAACAATGACCATTAACATAGAACTTATTACGAATGAAACTCTTGGCAACAAGAGTCCATAAAAACGAAAAGCCTTAAATCTTGTAAAAAGTAGTTATGTTCCATACATGGATCTACAGGTCGATATAATTCAAGCCCGGTGCATCTCAACCACAGACAAAACAACTTTCGCCGTCCACACATCGCCTGCCCTTACGGTGCATGCACTCGATCATTATAGAAATTGGACAGCGAAGAGGTAGAGCCACCACATCAGTTTTGCGGTCCCGAATTGGCAGTTGGGTCTGGGAGAACAGCGACTTAGACCTAAAATTATACACCTCGAACCCGAATCGTAAGAAAGTGCCGAGTCCAGTGTCGAGATCTACAGTACAGAGTCATTGAATAATTCTCTGTATGAATTCCTAACAATGTTGTACGAGCTGGTACAGAGACAATTCTGATGGATTTCCCGTCGCATTTGATAGAGGAATTACTGTGCGAGAAAAAAAATACTCAACACTAAGCGAATTTGAAGAAATACTCACTCATTTTTACAGCATGGCTGATGCCACCGATGGACAACTGCATGCTTCTTTTATGCAGAGTCGTCGAACTTTTGCATCACTGAATGTTTCACGGAGAAGAACGAAGATTACAGATATTCTTCCCTCATAATCAACAACTCCAAGCCAGGAGACGTTCACGGTCGCAAGAAACAGACCAGAATAAAAGAAGGAAGAATTCAAACTAGGATTACAGTAAACCTGAAGTGCTTTTTTCATCGATCCAGACTTATTCTTTCGGGAATCTAGTACAGGACCAGACCCTTGGCATATCAGAATAATATGTAAATGTGTAATACACCACTCCAATATCATCCCCCCTGTAGGTTAATGAGATAGGTAATTTTCACAGAACAATTTGGAAAATATAAGATGAAGAAACCACTGACGTAGTTAGGGCTGCCACTGAGGTGCACTGACTCTCCAGAGCATGGAGACGAGGGCACACTCTCAGCGTATCCTCAGATAAAGGCCATTTTCAAATTTTAAAAAAGAATGACTTTTTAAATATTCCCAATACTGACTTTTTACCAAAATTAAATATGTTGAGTGTGGAGTCCAACTATAAAAGTTGAATGAGATATGCACAATATTGACAGAGGCGCAATACGGGTGGTAGTGTGGTCCAAACAGGACTGTCGTACACACAAATAAGACGTCTGGCCGCCCTACGCACGAGAGAAGATCAGGATTCTTACAAGTCCTCAAGGAGCACTCACCCCAAAGTGTGCTGCAGGACAGCACCCCTTCAGCACACCCCCGTTGGGGAGGGGGGACATCTGATTACAAGTGGAACTCATTTGATTGATGCGCGAGTTCGACCTCACAAGCTACAGCTGCCTGTGGAATGCTGCTTGGCATTTATAAGTTCCGAGATACAAAAAAACATGAAATTGAAGAAACCGATCTTATTGTAAGTCTGCAACAATAAGTAATTAGAAAGGCTAGAATTTTCTCACAATTTGTACATGTTAGTACAGCGAATAGCTAATATTAATAGATGACCAAGGGCTTAAAACACGGTAGTCCAACGTCTGACCGGGTGAACACCACAAGGCCTGTTGGACTATCTACATTTTCACATCAAGAAAAAGCTCACATTATTTTATGTACGATGAGAACCTTTTCTGCTTATCTTCGCCTCGAATAATTTCTTTAAGCTCCACTAAAATATTGAGAAGCTGATCACAACTCTTTCTGGAGGTAGAGACGAAATCCGTCAAGATAGAACAGGTCGCAGCGCTTAGGTTGAAGTAGCTAAGGGGCTCTTCACACGATCAGTCAACGTCTTAAGACAGTGTCTAAAGACACCTAAATATATGCATCGAATGCTAACTTAACTCTCTATTCTGGAATGAGGTTTTAAGTCAAACTAGGGTCTGAACAGGCTTTTGACTCTGACCTGACTCCAGACTCTATCTCCCGAAACTGTCGTCAGACACTGACTGATCGTGTGAAAGGCACCTAACGGATGCTACCACCGCCCATGACCGAGGCCCCGCCATGTTTCCCAGGAAATATAGAAAGAAAATGCATTTCCCTTCACAATAAAATCCCCGGTCCAGGATAAAGCTTATGAATTGATCAAAATAATTTAAAATAATGAAACAATGTACTAAATTTCCTAACAGCTTGTAAAAGAATCACACGTTTATGTATTGCTAAATTTCAATTAAATGGAAAAAAGTTCAAGAAATATTTACGCATATATAAGTATTAATTATTTCAAACACATGTTACGCAATTTGCGCTGGAGTTAGAAAAAACATTTATCCAAATGTTTCTAAATTAATTTTTTTAAAGCCTCTTGCTGCAACCAAATCGTTATGAACGTAATTTTATTGCTTTAAATACATAGAAGTTTACCAGCGCTCTCGGAAAACTTCACAAATTCGGCTACTATGCGAGCTGCTCTTACGGTCAGAGAGGCGGTGCTGACGAGATCATTTTAGGATGCGGTGCTGAGCGAGTACCTCTACAGCCGACCTGCAAACGCGGGTAAAGAAGGATGTTGCCAGCTTGCATTCGAGAATTGGCCCAAATCTATCGGTATCCTAAACTGACGTACGTTCAAAAGACCAGTTTTTTAATGGCCGCGCTCATTACTCTCAAATGACGCACGTTCATTGTGACAGACGAGATCTGGACGGTCAGTCCGCTGCACCGTCACGGTCTGGTTCGTCCAGTCGTCCCTCTCCTGTGAACACATTCCACCTCCTCGCCGCGTCTTGTCAGAGCCTTGTGCTCTCAGGAGACACGTGTAAAACAAGCCCTTGTCCTCAAATGTCTAGTTGTGTGAAGAACGTCACTTTGACTTTGTCGTTATTGAAACAAAAAATTAAACAAATCACGTGAGGAAAAAATTCACTCGAACGTGTACGACATTCCGAAAGAAGATGAAAAATGGTACGAGGCTCACAGTGAAATTTAAGCGCCTATGAAGATCCATGTAAGTTGTAGGAGTGCGGCGGCAGCTCGCACCAGACGCTGCTCGGCCAAATGGTCGCCGCTATCACAGCAATTACACAGCAGTCGCTGGTCCTCCGCAGCTAAAATGTGAACACTGGCACCAATTATAGAAGCTAGAGCGCCCACACTCTGTCGTTACTGTCATAACGTCGGGGAAACAAGTCAGTGTTACATATTAAACTCGACTGAGCCGATGTAACATGAAGACTTAACGAGGGAATGTTCCGTGACGCTCGACCGTAGCCTCACTTAGGCAAACCAAACGTGAGAAAGTTCAAGCAACTGCAGGTGGCGTGAAGGCTGCCTGAGATAACGGCGTATGAGCACTTGGAAACGAACTGCTTCTTCAATCTCAAGCACGCGAGTGCATTTAGACTAAATAACGTCCAGGAAAGTTTAAATGAAGGAACAGTTCACAACTCGAAGCGCCTCAGCCACGACAACATGTATAATATAATCAAACAGATTTCAACGGTCTCAGAACCCCCTGTCTCACGCGCACAAATACAAGGAACAAAGAAAGAATCTCAACGTGATGCTGAACTAATTTCACATTTACCCAAAATCATAAAACAAAAACACTGCATGATTAGTAATAGAAGAAACACTTATTATTTAGTTTTTATGACAGATCGTCACGAAACGACTTCGAATTCACACGACGAATTAGGGATTTATTTAACGAAATTGATTGACTATTTAAGCAATGATATATGTACGGTCACAATGCTCAAAATGTGCTGAAATTTACACTTACAAGAAAACAAGATATAATTTAAACGGAGAAACAGAAAAAAATCGCAACTGAAAGCGAAAGCGTAGGAAAGCGCCAGTAGCTGCGCGATGCAACGTCGTACAGAGAGCTCGGACCACAAACGTGAAGACTCAAAAATTGTACCAATTTCGCATCAGTACATATGATAATATAATAGCCATGGGGGCCGTGGTATTGCCACTGATTGCATAATAGCGATTCATCGCAAATTAATGACGCTCTCAGTAGTGTTTGGTTACATCAGTTTGTAATCAAACACTAACAATTGATGTACAACTAGTAAAGCAAAGATAATTTTCGCAAAATGTGCAGCTGTGTTGACAAATGGAGCTAGGGGCTGTACCAGCATGGTACACCAGTGCAGAGAACGTAGACGGGACTGGAAGTCCTCCATCAAGAATACAATGGTACAGGAACTTAACTGGCCCTCAGCAATAGGACTTGACCGAGGCACACAGAGGATAGGCTTTCCAGCATTCGCTGCAACTCTTAGATTGTAGCGGAGCAATGCAAGAAAGGATACTCCATTTTACCTTTCATTTTAACGTGTTGGAGAAGAAGAACAGATTCCTTGATCAACAGAAGAAAACTGATAACAGTATAACGTTAGTAAAATCCTCTATCAGTGCTCACATGATGATATAAAAATGCAATGAAGATATCCATGCGTAGTGTAAATAAATATGATTAACAAGAAGCGTTCAAACTGTCATCGGTCAATTGCCAGTCACACAGACTTCCAGAGTAGCAAGAAAGAGACTACATTGGAAGTCTCTTGCAAGACACACAATCATCTAAAGATACAAGACAATGCAGGCGACTCCGACTCCTACACTTGGGCCAGGAAAAAGTCTCACCTCACTAGAGCAGCGGACGCCGGACCCGAACGCTTCAATTGGTTCCATCGGCCCGCACATCGAAGTCATTCTTCTTCGTTCGGAGATGGTTACCTTGGGCGGCTGAAGAATCCAAATGATGATGCAACACATTGATGAATCACCTTGCCCAGGAGGAAATGGTTGGGTCTGTCCCTAACAAATGTGTGGAGCTGGAGACGTAGAAGCTGCTGTAGTACATCATGCCGGCCTCGACGGTAACTCGAAACCTCATCGAAATAGCGATGTGGTGAGTAAGATGCGGAGGTCTTGCGGGAATTTTCAGGACTGGAGTCGAGTGTGTTTCAGAGCATTCTGTTCGAGCACGATGTTGCTGCGTTGAAACTGCCGTTTGGCTGATACAGGAGATACGCAATTGACAAAAATAGGAGTTGTCATAGAGAAATTAGGGCGATAATGCGGGCTTTGTACATGGTAAATGTTTCCGTCCCTGTGCATAATATTAACATGCTTCGCAGCATGACTCGCTTGATACAGAAATTTGAGTTTATGTTCATTACAAATGGTATATTAACTAAATGCTTTAAACGTCTCCGTGGTGCATCAGGGTATGTGTTTATACGACACAAAGTGTTACATTCACACACCAAGAGTCTTCTTCAGTGGCTCGGCGTGTTAGAAGCAAGACTTAAGAATTTTTCGAGCGACAAACGTACACCTGAAGCTAACTTATCAATGCTCACGCCGGAAGGGAGCAGCTTCTCTAAAGTGTTGTCGGACGCGAAATTTGGCTGCCTGAAGAAGGACACTCGCGACGCACACACCTCCACACGTCGACGCCTCCTGCCACCACCCGCAAGTCCCCAGCTCTACCGACGGGGCCTGGCCAGCATCGCGCTCCTGAGTTCTGCCTTACGTGCAGGAGGTGCAGGAGTCCCCACAGCACACGATGACTGGGCCCGACATCGTTGCAGCAACAAACGAAGACTTCTTACTTTCCTCGATTCTGGAGATTTCAGTGGAAATTTGCGCCATGCCACAGCCCCAATCGAGTCACCGAAACAGGCATGGTTCGCATTCGCACATTGTGTGGAATGATGTGTGGCACAAGGCAACTGGCATGAGTTACGCGAGACTTGAGTTGTTCAGAAGAGCAGGGGGCAATTTGCATGTGGGTGCTCTGACGCACGTCTCAGCGCGACGCCCCACGACAGAAAGTCCATTTTTCTTTTACGCACGTACAAATTTCTGTGAAGACTCAACTGGATAGCACAGGAGCATCGTTTTCTTCTGATATCAGTCATTTAAAGTCATAAAAAACGAATTAAAGCGCACGAAGATTGCAGGTTTGGTTGCGGCGGTCGCTGGAGGGAGGCGCTCGAGCAGCAGCGGCAACAAGAAGGTTCAGGCCAAGTGTTAGGCGTGAGGTTAACCTTGAGTGACACAGACGGACAAGGCTCCATCGCTATCATTAGAGAAGGAGATAGTCGAGCGTCCATAATTGTCATGGATAGCAATATTAGAGTAATGACAGGGTTGCAGCACGCCGCGCACAGCTCAGCCTCGACCATATTCCATTAAAATTATAATCCTCGCTGAAGGATCTAAAACTCGCAAAGTTTCTGTGTTTCCGCAAGTTGAGCGGTCTTTTCGTCACGGTTGATGCGAGGGATGGATGGCAGATGTATATATGATACGTGAGCGAGCAAATTCTCTTGAAGGAAGTCCTGGATGCTCCACGTGTCAGTGTTACGAGCAGGACCACACACATCCTTACGCACGGACAGCAGCGCGCACACTGAATGACTGACAGCAGTGGATCACCTCGACGAGCGGACGGACGGCGATCGCAGCACTTGAAGTCATTCATGCGAGAACGATTATCGGTGTTGCTTTAATGGTTACAAATGTTCACTGACATTCTCGCTTCTTAAAAAGACATTTTCAAAATTATGAATAATGTAATTTTTACACATCTATCACTAGAAGCTCACCTATCAATCATAACTAATGACTGTATGCATGTGGGAGTAACTGAGGTCGATTTTATCGTCTGCTTCGTGACGAAAATATTACAAATAATTCCGTTTGAAATCAAGCTCACTTTTGCTTCCAACAAAACACAGCACTGTTGCTAAACATGGATAAGATACTGAAAGTAAAAGAAGCATTGTGATCAAACGAAAAATATAATAATAGTTTATTCATTCGGCAACCCTCACACACACACGTACGCCTGGTCTGTCCGCCAGCGCAGCGCTGTCCAGAAGCGGTGTGTGTGTGTGCAGGTCTGCCAGTCCGACGCTGGCGCTAAAAGTTGTCGGAGGAACGGCAACAAATTATTTGAGGTAATTAAGTTAAAATATCGTGAATAATTGAAATAAGGAATTATGGAAGCCATTTCCAGAAAACTTATTTTGGTCTCATGTGTGAAAGATGCTTGTGAATATTAGACGTGAGCTCGTAATGCATACTTGTCAGCACAAATGTGTATTTCAGAAATAACATCTCGTTATCGCATCGAAATATTTAGATCTGAAATCTCTTTTGCATAGTTTTAAAATTTCGGCAACTTTAGGTCTTGTTCAACTCGGATTGAACATTTTTTGCTTAACTGTGAGTTGAAAAGCATCACTTATCACACATCTAACTCTTTAAAATAACAAAATTTTATCCTCAGACTTCCTACAAATGAGTTAGCAACTGTCCAGCCATATTCACTGTGCGAAGGGGGCCTGGAACACGTTTCGTCGACCGAGATAATGAGGTGAAGAGAGTTGAAATTCTCTCTGATGGACTTTCCCTGAAATAAAAATAGGTTCTGTCTGAAGTAATGATTAGAGTCAGAATGCTTCATTTGAACTGTTAAATGTATGAATATACAAGACTGATGCTGAAATTTGTAAAATTAGAAATTTTAGTTGTCGAATCCAAGTCGAACAAGCCCCCAAGCTCCACCGGTGCCCAGCACCTTGGACAAAACTTAAGTCTATGGGCCCCAAATTGTTCTCCTCGGAAATGTCACCAAGTCCATGCGCACCACGAAGAGAAACAACGTCGAGCTTCTCACAAGGCCAGAGCCCAGGCCACAAAAGACGTGCGCATCTTGGGGCCGCGCCCCCGTCAGCCTCAAGCCGTTCGGACAGGGCCATTATATTGCAGCCGCCCTTGGGGACTCCCATATAAGTAGGTAGTGTTCAAAATAATTAACAAATTCTATCAGTGTACCGAGCGATAAGATTGTAGCTAGCTTTTTATACTGAACCATGTTGCGGATCAAACATTGACTGGACATTACAAAGAATTTTTTTAGCAGCGGTGACGGTGACGTGCGGCGAGTACGGCTCCCATTCACTGCAGCCTCTGAGCTCTTCTCCCCCGCCACGTTTGGTGGGCACCTGCTCCATATTTTAGGGAGGCGTGGCAAGAATGGCTTCAATGATTTTCATATTATTTTTTATCCTGTGGCCAAAAGCCGGCATAAAAACCTAAGCCAATCACATTTTTGAAATATATATGTGCTTCATTTCGAATACTACTTTTACTGCTTGCTAATGACATGAAATTTAAATAATGTAGCAAAGCAGGTACATAAAATTATCGTAGCCTTTTCGTGTTATTCTTCCATAACACTAACTTAAATTTCTTGATAATAATCGCGCAGTAAATTGGAAGTATATATCTAATTACGGTAATTATGGATAAAAAATATTTACCAGACTTGTTCACGCCCGCAGAATCAACGAATAGAAATAATCAAGAAATAAGTCCAATTTCCAACGCCCATGCAGGCGAGGCCATGCCACCGACCGAGGGCTGGACGAGCTGCACCACGCAGCGAGGGTTTTGCTGCGTGGCGGGGACACCTAATTTCCGTATAACACCAGTGAAATTATAAGTTTTTGAAACAATTACTTTTTATCGTTTTTTGGTCAACTAATGATCAATACGCATATGAAGGCGTTTATGATGTAGCCGAAACGACGACCTTAATTAAGCCCCGGCTAACATCTAGACCTCAATATTCGTAATAAGCAAGTCATAATCCTAGTATGGAAACTATTTATTTCCAAAAAAGCAGGAGAAAATCTACTTAGTTTGTCTTAAAACAAGTTAGGATCGAGGTGATTGGCCCAATGAATAACCTCAATAAGTGACCAATGTACACTGCATGTTCACAGCCAAGGGGCGGCCTGAGTACGTAACAAAATAGGTCGAACGATGTTCAGAAACACTGTTGTGTTCGTCAGTCTATTCTCGCTCACGACTCGTTGAGGAAATGGCTACATCCGTGACGGACGTATGTTGTCAATGAAACGAATTTAATGGCTTAATTAATTTATTGTCTTTCTACGAATGAAAAAAATACGTGCTTTGTTATAACACCTCGACTTACAGCTTCTTGATCGCTGCGCTGCTCACAGAGTGAAGTAATCGAAGGAAAAAGTGACAAAAAAAGCAGGGGAACTTAAATAATAAAATCACATTCATAATAAGCGTAATTAAAAAAGCTGTCAGTTTCGATTTGTGAGTAAAAGCATGCACTTCTGGCACTGATTTTTTATAATACGAGAAACTCAATGGAAACCCGGACGTATTTTGCGTCTGAGAATTTTGAATCGATGCAATTCTATGAAATGCGATTCAAAAGACTGGTCTCGTCCCACACTACCTTTAAACTAGCCGATACTCGGGACTTGCACCCCGTTCCCTCTCCTTCATTGCCCAAAATTTGATTATAAGATCAAATTCCTAGAGCCATTTGCTTCAGAATGTGAACACTCATTCCAGGGAACCACCGAAAACACGAGTGCTGACCCAAAGCATCTCTTCAGTGCCACGTCTCTCGGCTGGACATCTGTGTCCACTCACCCACTCGGAGATTGTTGCTGCAGCTAAACCCGTGCTTAGAAAGATGAATATTTCCCTGAATATTACGGTTACTTCTTTCATTTCAATAGGGACAACTAAAAACGCTCTTATTCTTATTGTTTTCCTTGGTGTTTCCACAATAAAATATTCACTAATATTCACTAACTATTGTTACATCACTAGGGTATAGCCCAAATAAAGACATTCATCAGTTAAGATAATCCTACAATTATCTTCATCAAAATAAATCGTCAAATATGATAAACTGCATTTCATTAAAAAAATATCAGAATAATAATTTTTCTCACATCAAAATTGCTTCACTGAAATCAGTGCTAGGAAGTAGACGACAAACAACTGGTGAAGTGCACAATCATTCCTGAATGTGGTGGCCTTCATATGCTAAAACATTTCCCTTACTAACATTAAAAGCAAGAAATTCAGCGTCAATTTCCAAGCAATAAAATAAATGACGCACACATGAGCGATAATTCTCGAGAGATGACATTTGTCAGGACAGCTTCAAGATAAGCGCCGCATGGAGAGGCCCCTCGTGACGGAGTGACGGGACCTCAAATGGAGTACTCGCGGGTGCCAAGGATGACACCAGCAAACGAAGAATGCTCTTACGAACGGCGTGCTAATTTTGTCCAATTTAAATTGCAAAAGAAACAATTACTGACAATAAAACACTTCAATGGGTAAAATAACACTCAGGAACTTCACATAATAATTACATGAAGCATATGTTTGTCTACTTGAATCACAGTTATGATTTTAATATGCACACTGAACTAGAAGACAGTTATTATTGGTTCATCGAAGAGAAATAGGATTACCTTCAGCAACAAGAAACTTCACTGCCATCATTTAATTAGCTGCCAGACACAGTTACCCTTGCTATCACCTAATACTTTTCGTGTCACGCAAATGGTTAACGAAGGTCAATTTTATCCGTTCGATCTCGTAGCAAAATTTCACGTGACCGTGAACATGTCTTTAGAGAGCAACAATTGTGCCCACAAAATCAAAACAGTTTTTAATTTGAGTTCATTACCACATTTGAAAATTCAGACACCCAACCTCGACAAATACGAGAATATTACAATACAACATTATAATTTCAATATCCAATCCCAGAGCTGAACAGATTGGAGATTAACCTACGTATCATTAGTTACGCTTCCAAACGATCTCGAAAAGAAAGTACAAGAGGTTCAGGTGAGTCGTAGGCAAAGAGCACGGAGAAGTAACCCGCAGGTTCACTGAAGCGTTTTGCACCTTGACCAACTAAAGGTGTACTGTGTGACCACTGCAGTGCCGTGGCAATGAAGGATTACTTCAGTAGGGCGCAAGCCCGATGCTACAAGGGTATGTCGCACTCTGAGGAACCATCCAGAGCTCGAGGTCCTGACAGAGCTGCTCATTTTGGTCAATAATTGAAGTTGCAAGTTCGCACATCTCAACTATCGCTCGACTGTACGCCGACGTGTTTTGCGCGGCTGTACTGTACAGCTGGGTTGTACTGTACATATGTTGAGTGAAAGATAATTTATTTTCTTGGGTTTAAATATACGTGAGATGAAAACGCATATCACGAGTTCAATATTCAAAATTCAAATGCAGCTAAAAATACTCATACCAATTGAATAGTTTTAGGAGGCTCTCCAACGCGTTGGTGGCATCACGAGTCTACCGGTGCATTCTCATCAGTATTTCACCTCTAAAGCTGCTGTATATTGTAACGAGCCCATCTGAACGCGTCCTCGTTTCGCTAGAGTTAAAAAAATGCAACATTTGCAAACTCAGAATTTAAGTATTGAGTCCGAACACAAGGCTACGTGAAAGCACCTCCACAATTTTAGAGAGCGGTTAAAATTATTCAGACGAGGGCAGCAAATTTCTAGCCAATATGCGTATCACAATCATGTTGATATAACGAGAGAATATATTTAAAAACTAACACGACACCACAGGTCAGCCTTATGTTACACCCAGTTCAAAATACCATCTTCAATATTATAATAGTTTTAGACACACTGAGAAATAAGTACAGAATTATAACACCGTAGACAAAAGACAGAATAAATATTCATGTATGCAGACTGCCTCCTGTGACGGCCGCAGCATCACGCACCAGATGCTGTTATCGTGCTCGTGTCGTCACAGCATAGATGAAATTTATATTCAAGGCGAGCTCTAAAAAAGACTGAATACGCTATTGAATATCTATTCATCAAAGATATTTAGTCCCAACACCTTATTACTGTCAGCTCATAACACCATATTACCACCAGCCCACAACACCGTATTACCACCAGTCCACAACACCGTATTACCACCAGCCCACAACACCGTATTGCTGCCAGCTCATAACACCGTATTTATTAAATCAGAATCGACAGCAACATATGATTGTCGCATATTCACTCGGTCATTTACGTACCATCGACAATCGTGCACTGCAAATACACACAAATATTCGAGTCGTGAGGGACCAGAGAGCGGAAGGAGAGAGAGAGAAGGGTGAGCTCTATAGAGAGAGGAGAAGAGTGAGCTCTATAGAGAGAGGAGAAGAGTGAGCTCTATAGAGAGAGGAGAAGAGTGAGCTCTATAGAGAGAGGAGAAGAGTGAGCTCTATAGAGAGAGGAGAAGNGAGAGGAGAAGGGTGAGCTCTATAGAGAGAGGAGAAGGGTGAGCTCTATAGAGAGGAGAAGGGTGAGCTCTATAGAGAGGAGAAGGGTGAGCTCTATAAGGAGGTGCCTTCACTGCTGCCCGCCGACTGCCTCGCGGCTCAGAGGGCAGTGTGACCGCCCGGCACAGGGCGGCGATGTGCTGCCTCCAGAGCTCCAGGTTCAAATCAAAGAGCTCGCCGGGAACATTTCAACTCACGATTCTTAAAAAGAAGCGCAAGAAATACGCAAAAAATCTTCGAATAAAGGGTGTTGTCTTGCTGCAACATTTAAACGTACTGCAGGTGAGCAAGTACGTCTGATGAGACAACAACACGGAAATGAAGTAAGCACGTGTTTTACAATGAAGTAAGCACATGTTTTACAATGAAGTAAGCACATGTTTTACAATGAATTAAGCACATGTTTTACAATGAATTAAGCACATGTTTTACAATGAAGTAAGCACATGGTTTACAATGAAGTAAGCACATGTTTTACAATGAAGTAAACATGTATTTAACTTTGAAGTAAACACATGATTTACAATGAAGTAAACACATAATTTACAATAAAGTAAGCACGTTTTTTACAGTGAAGTAAATACGTATTTTACAATAAGTAAATATGTGTTTTACAGTGAAGAATCACCGTTCATTTAAGCCTAATAAAGACGACTAACAAGAAGTGTAAAGAATCTATTCTGACTTGATGACGTTATCTGCATGTTAATACATTAAACTCATGAGAGGATGAAAAATACAAATAGACAATAAGAGGTAAAGAGATAGACGTATATATATATATATAGATCTTTGGTAAGAACACACGTACTGCCCGTACGTTGAGGTTACTGCTCCTCAAGCACGCACATCACAGGGGAGTTGTGACCCCCTATTACCTACAACCCCTCGCGCCAATTCCAGTGGGAACATTTGACCAAAAAGGTTAGAGATGCGCCAGGCACTCAACTGCCAACAGGGAAGTGATGAGAGCCGCAGATGAATGGATGTACTACAGAGTGGGGGGTTGGCTCATGAGGCCTCAGCTGCTCTTCTTTGAAAGCGAAGTGAGCTACGAGCGGAGACTTCTTCATTCGAGGTCTTGGAAGTAGTTCGAACTAGACAAGTCTCAAGCCACACAGGTGTGCCGCCTTTACAGGAATATTGCGTTCAATCCTCCTGGCCCAGAAGAAGCAATGAACACTAGGTATCGAACCCAGAACCTCCTGACTAGAGGGCAAACCTGCCACGACTTGAGGTACGGAGCAGCCCTCACGGTCGGGGTCCCTCACTGGTCTCAGGGCACACGGGGGTCCGATGAATGTGTCTAGAGTGTGCCTCAGCTCCCGTGCGCGGCACTAAAAAGTTTCTTTCATTAACTAATTTAAAGTGGGAAATAACGTTGCAGCCTTGAATACGGCCACAGATTACTGAGCATGTTCCATGTTCAAGTAATCTAGAAGATCTTCAAGCATTTAGTGTTAATTTTTAACGGTTTACGAGCGCCGTAGTGTAGAGAACAATGCAAAAAAAGCAGCGCGTGCTGAGAAGCGGTGCGACTGGCGGCCAGGCTCCACCATTCGGGGGAGCTCAGAAGAGACTTGAGTTTGAGGCACAAGTTCATTTCCCTTGAACTTTGCCACACATTTCACGAGGTGCCAGTTTTTCTAAGACCATCTCTGCAGGCACGACACTCAGTCTCGGTCTTGTATTTAACTCATGCCTGGAGGGTAAAAGGATATATGATGTGAAATACGGTATTAACATGCAATATTATAGAAATGAAATAGAGAAATATGCGAGTTCATGTAGAAAAGCATTATAAAAGCATTATTGTGCACGGTGACACCAGGTCATGAAATTCTGAAGAAAGGAGTGTCCTTTGTTGTACACCACTCCCGCCAGGTCTAATCACAACAGACGTCATACAACAGTTACAGCGTTAAATTCACGTCCATACGTAACTAATTTGGGACAAACTACGATAAGTTCAGTGACTGCAAGAGAAGGATAGCCAATGAGAATAAAAACGCAGTGTGAGTGCTCAGAGAGATGCTAGTTGGTACAGAATGACCCCCAGCTCGCAACAGACACTTTCTGGATAGAGCCTACGCAAGTTCATTAGCCGTGCGTTTATTCAGCAGGGCAGTTGTAGGTAATATTCAGCAGGGCAATTGTAGGTAATATTCAGCAACGCAATTGTAGGTGATATTCAGCAGGGCAGTTGTAGGTAATATTCAGCAGGGCAGTTGAGGGTAATATTCAGCACGGCAGTTGTGGGCAATATTCAGCAGAGCAGTTGTGGGTAATATTCAGCAGGGCAGTTGTGGGTAATATTTAAGCAGGGCAGTTGTAGGTAATATTCAGCAAAGCAGTTGTAGGTAATATTCAGCATGGCAGTTGTAGGTAATATTCAGCAGGGCAGTTGTGGACAATATTCAGCAGGGCAGTTGCAGGTAACATTCAGCAGGGCAGTTGCAGGTAATATTCAGCAGGGCAGTTGCAGGTAATCCCTGAAGCATTGACCGTTGCGTTGCGTTGAGGCGCTGATTTGGTCATGAGGGGAACTCGTGTGAGAACTTGGAGAGAGCAAGGATGTCTGGAGGTTGGTTGCCCGTACATACAAAAGTCTATTTCTTTAGCGATGGAGTGAGCATTGCACGGTGGTAGTTCTCCGGAATATTTTTTGCTCATTTTCGTTCGTTCGTCAACGCGAGTTGTAAAACCCAGATGGCTCCGCTCGACTGTGAACCCTTTATTTTGAGGAGCTCCAATGAACCCAGAAGGCCTAAAGTACTTCTTCTTGTGCCGTGCACATACTCAGGTCCGGAAACAAGAAATTTAAATATATACGGACTACTAAGTTCGGAGGATTGAAGGAAGAAAAAATTAGTTCATAAGCCAATGACCTGGCATTGGAGTGGCTTGGGTGACTATCGGTTTGCTACCGATAAATAACGAAAAAAAAAATAGATCAACAATTCAAATTTACCCGAATTTTAAACCGACAACAACCAGTATAACTGAATAGTTGCTAAGAGGCTCTAGGGAACCCAGTAGAAAAGAAAGAAACCGAAAAATCAGAGAGCTGAGTCCTCACAATGAGAAGTGAGGCAGTCTTACTTAGAGGAGACATCGCGGGCCTTCGCCTCTCACAGCGCATTAGACAGGGAATGTGGCGCCACAATTTCAATACAGCATTGTCTATAATGAATGTCTGTTTGTATTATACAGTCAAGGGGGAACTAGAAGAAGAACATGTATGCGTACAAACAAGGTTATCGTGAACGCTTCACAAGAGACTGGGAAAATCACATGATATTTTTTTTGTGCAAGAGTGAAATAATTCTTTTGACTTAGGTAGAGAGGCCGGACTCACTGAGCAGAGGAGTGGGGGCGGCGGCGGTGACAGCCATGCCCCCCAGGGCGCCAGGGCGCGACAGGAGACTCGAGGGGCCCGCGCGGATTGGCTTGGCTGTCGAGGTAGTGAGGGTCGGAGGTAATATCATTTGTCTAACAGAACTTGCACCAACATTATATTTATCAATTTTGAAGAACGTAGGCCATAAGATGGAATACTCACCATCATCAATATATTTCATCTTTCCGAAGTTCTAGGAATTTTTTCTGATTATTTTCAGGAGAAACGTTTAAAAATACTAGACAAATGTTTCCACTACACTCATTTACTTATCATTCCCTGATTCATTTATTTTATGGAATAATCGTTTATCAATCCAAAGAATATAATAAATTGCTCCTTCTAATCTAACACACCAGAACGTAGATATCGATGTGGACACCCAGACGTATAGACTTTCATAAGGTCATACTCAAGAAATAATCAGTCAAGTCCCACCCAAGAAGCTGAGACTTAAGTCAGTTATGTGCCTCACTAGTTCTGCGGAAGGGTTTTCCGTGTAGGGGAACACCACGGAGGTCCACTTAGTGGCTGACTCGAGCGCGACAGCAGGTGTGGGTCACTGCTCTACAATCGCGCACTTGCTCACAGCCAATGGTGCAGGAAGCCGATATTGTGACATTCTTACCAGACGTAATACTGCCCTTCACATAAAAAGTTAGAAATCCGTACAAAGATGAAGAACATGTCTGACTGTAGCTTCATATTCCAAACCAGGAAGTGTCGTTAACCTGTGCAACCTGTGACCACGTTAACCTGAGCAACCTGTCACCTTGTTAACCTGTGCAACCTGTCACCACATTAACCTGTGCAGGTGGTCACGACTGTGCACATTATATCCTCGAAAATAAGGTTCAAATTTCCACTTCCGTTTTAGGACTGTGCCCCTCCCCTCCCATCC